>JAOXJP010163034.1:11598-26860 GCA_025762735.1 Platanus orientalis
GCATAATACTTTTGTTTGATTTCATTTAATTTCTCGCTAAATAAACCACTGGATGCTCTTCCCAAGTAAGGACACCTCATACTCCAACCCTAGATGCACCACATGTAACATCGAAGACTTTAGAAAAGTCAGGGAGTCGTATGACAGGAGCTTTAGTCATCTTCGACTTGATCTCCCGGAAGGCCTTGGCTGCTGCCTTGGTCCACTTGAATTCACCTTTATGGATGCAGTTCGTAATAGGTGCCATGGTGGAATTAAATCCCCAGATAAACCGCATATAGAAAGTAACCAAACCATAAAAACTACAAACCTTATGGATACTAGTGGGCTAAGGCCATTCTACAATAGACTTAATCTTTTTAGGATCAATGGTTATCCCCTCACTTGATACAACAAATCCTAAGAAGATAACCTGTAATGTCATGAACACACACTTCTTAAGATTTGCGTATAAGCTCTCTCTATGGAGTATCTCACATACACTCCACAAATGACTCGGGTGAACCTCCCTACTAGGCTGTATATAAGAATGTCATCGAAGTATACAACTAGAAACTTCTCTATGTAGGGCCTTAACGCCTGTGTCATAACCCTCATAAAAGTATTTGGAGCATTGGAAAATCCAAAGGGCATGACAAACTACTCATACAGTCCGTCCTTCGTCTTAAAGGCGGTTTTCAATTCATCACCTGGCTTGATTCTAATTTGGTGGTAGCCACTTTTAAGATATATCTTGGAAAAGATAGTAGTTTCAGTCATCATGTCTAGCATATCATAAAGTCTAGGGATGGGAAACCTATACCGTACCATAATCTTATTGATGAGTATACTATCAACACACATCTTTCAAGAACCATCATTCTTCAGAGTGAGAAGTGCAAGTATGGCACATGGACTTATACTCTCCCTGATGAAACCCTTTCTCAACAATTCATCCACCTACCGCTTCAACTTGGCATGCTTTGTAGGATTCATCCTGTAATGAGGTAAATTGGGAAGAATTGCGCTAGGAACCAGATCTATGGTATGCTGAATATCATGCATTGGTGGAAGCTCATCTGACAAATCCTCAATGAACATCTCTCCAAACTCTCTAATGAGAGACTCTACCTCAGCTAGGAGGTCAGAATTAGGACCAGGGGTCGCTGAAACCTCTTGCTCAAACTCCTTAAAGTTAAGAATGTTCAAGTTCTTTGATTGTGGTCACATCCTTCCCTTGATTCACCTGACTCTTGCCTCCAGACTGTGCTTTTGGTGATAGTGGTGTGAACTTGATTTTCTTGCATTTGTATTTGAACACACATGTGTTGGTCATTCCATACAACGTGGCATTCAAATCAAAGAGTCAAGGTCGACGTAGGATCATATACCCTACATCCATAGGCACGACATCGCACCATATCTTATCCTTATACTGACCAAACTCAATAGGCACATGACATCGATGGCTGATTGGGATGAAATAAGCATCTACTCACGATACTCGGTAGGGCTGAGGGTGGGGAGTGGTGGTGAGCTCAAGCCGCTTCACATTATCAGTAGAAACTACATTAGTGCAACTTTCATTATCGATGATAACTCTACAATTTTTCTCTCCACACTTGGTAAATGTACAAAAAATGTTAGTCCTTCATCAATCCTCTTTTGGAACAGACTAGGTGAGAGCACATCTCACTACCCAGATAGGTGTCTGGGGAGAGGGGTAACTAGAATAGGAAGGTCTCGTGACAACTAGAAAACTATTCTCCCTCTCTCCATCATCATCACTTGGGGCTTGAACATGATCAACAGTTTCATCTATACCAGTCTCTTCATCATCTATCTGTTGATCTCCATAGACTTCCTTGGTATTGTCCTCTATAAATAGAGCAAGCTCTTTACGCTTAGGATAAACCTTGGAATGATGGCCTACCCCATCACACTTGTGACATCTATCATGATTGCTCGAAGAATGAACCTTGGCCTCCTCTTTTCCTTGATAAAGTATTGGGCTAGTCCTATAAAGCTCATGACTAACTCTAGGTGGTTGTCCTGATGTGGATCTAACATCTAGGCATCTAGGATCCTGAGGTCGTGGAATCGAAAGTTTCACATACCTTTCCATGTCCTGTGTTATCCTGTAGATTTGCTCTAGGGTGGTGATGTAGTAGGGTAGAAACTCATTCTGAATCTTAGGTCGGAGTCCCATCTTGAAATGAGTGATAGTCAGGCTCTCATAGACTCCACATCTCAGTCTACTATCATCAAACTTCATGATGTAGTCCGCGACACTAGATGATCATTGGTGGATTGCGTTATACTGCTCGAGAAGTCTAGTGTGATAATGACGTGGAACATACTTCTCCTTGAGCTTCTCACGCATCTCCACCTAGCTAGAGATGAGTTTCTCATGTCTCTAATAGATTTGCTGCTCAACTGAATCACAGTATTGTTGAGTTGACCCAACTAGCTCCATCTTAGTGAATTTAACTTGCCTATAAGGAGAGATATCATACCAGTCAAAGTACTAGTCCATGCCTCTAATCCAGTCCAAGAAGCACTTGGGGTCTAAGCATCCATCAAATGTGGACACCTCAACCCTCATGGCTTTTAGGGCTGTCTCTTCTAGGTCTCTAGTATCTTTGCGATCTCTATGCCATGCTGTCTCTTAAAACCCTTGTGATCAACATCAACATCATCATCCTCAAACTCAGGGATCTTATCTATGCATGGGATCTTCATCTCAGGTCCCTCAGGACGGAATGGAGACTGACCCCTAGGTGGGGTTCTCTTGGGCTTATGCCTAGGATCAGGAGTATGAGTGCGTCTACCCTGACTAGGAATAGATCCATGGCCCGAAAGGTGATCCAGGTGAGGCTTTATTTGAACTCCTTTCCCCTCCTGAGAAGCTCTCATGGTACGGGGAACCACCTCTCTACAGACTTCATGCATTTGCTCGAGGATGTTCGTGTGGCTAGCTTCCATAACTAGGCTCAATCTATGCACCCTCTTCGCTAAGTCCTTAAAGGCTGGATCCTGAGTGAGCTGGGAACTAGTTCCTGGTTTTAATGACATCTTGCGGTGATAATCTAGTCCAAATCTAGTAGGCATACACCAAAGGGCATAGGATGGGTGACCCTAAAGACTCATTAAAATAACTGAAAGAAATTTTAAGTGTGGAAAATAAATAAATAAACTAAAGTATGCAATGTTATGCCAGAATATGCAAAACTAACCTATTATACAAAAACTACACCTAAGATGCAACTTACAGGTAACTAAACCCTAAACATAACCTAAGCTCTGATACCAAATCTGATGCAACATGCATGTAGGGTAGTGAGTGTGTGTATAGGAGATAGAAATAAAATTATGAAAGTATTGAAGAAAAATAAAGATGATTCCTACTTGCAAGTCCACATGCTAATTCAGATAGTTCTTAAATTAAGCTCAACATGCAATAAAGGAGTTAAGGCTTACAAAATAATAAACAATTGAGGACATAGCTAATATGTTTGATTAGTGAGTCAAATTAGGGATGAGGAAATTTTAAACAAGGCCCAAACAAAAAATACATTATGGCTAAAATTTCCTAAAAGTGCCTAAATAAAACCAAAATCAAGGAGAACAACCGAAATAATTCTAGGAATAGTATGAGAAGCCTAAAGATGGATTTAATAATATATTTAGGTAATTAGGTTAGAAAATTGAAAACTCAGATCTAGGCCATATGCCACAACATGCCAAAAGTCCGTACTTTTAGAAATTTAAAAATAGTGTCAAAAGAGAAACCAATACTTGATTTTGATGTAGAACACCTCTTTGATGTTATTAAGATTGATTGTAGTCAATTTCCAAGATCAAAGTGGCATCGGATTGGAGTTTCAAAAAATAATTCCAAAATCAGCTCCTTGTTCAGTGTTGCCGCCAGTAGTGGAAAGCCCTGCTATTTTTTTTATATATATTTTGAAATTCTTCTGAGGTGGGACACATCCAATAGGGTTGCCCAAGGATTAGAATAGCTTGGAGAAAACCTCCCTTAGAAAGGTCTGACAGTTAGAGAGTGGAGGGCAATCCTGTAAGATCACTTGGAACTTGATGTGCTGCTTACCTAGGAGATAACCAGGCTTGGTTTTTTTGAAGTGCCGAGACTTGGGGATTTGAATCCCTACCTTTAGTGTCGCCCAGGGTTTTAGAAGTCCTTGGGAAAGATGGATTTCCAAAAGCCTTGAGGGTCTAACTGCAATAGCTAATCTCGTGGATGGTGCTCAGGTGTTGTATTCACACTTGGGACTTGGGAACTTGTAGAGAACTTCTTCAAATCAGCTAGATCAGGTGGGGGTCTACAATAGGGAATGTTGCCCAACAACAGGGGAGTTCAGGGAGATGATGTTTCATCCAAAATCTTAAAACCCAAAGTGTGATGATCAATCTCTTGCCATAAATGCAATTTTAGTATAGTAATTTCAATAAAAAATAGCAAATAAGAAGAATAAAAAAGAGATTGAGGACCTTTAACCTAAGGGGAAGGAGTGACCTCCACCACTAGTGTTAAACTAGGTGGAGGCCTAGTCTCATTTTAGGGTTTTGAGTCTCCAATCTCTAAACACAATGAGGAGGAAGAAGAAGTAACTTTAGACAAAATTCAAATATTCTTGCATAACTTAAAAGCTTGGTCGTGAACTCCTTATATAGAGTCCCACAGGTAGGGCAAAATACAGAAAATAGAAAGTGGACAAATATATCTCCATGTCTCATGTCTCAAACCCCAAAATACCCCTAAACTACAACTAATAACTAAAATACCCTAAATAAACCACTAAAGACAATACTATCCTCACAAACATGTGTCCCCATCCAACAAGAGACATAAAGTAACATAAAATAAATAAAAAATTCTAATGAAACCACAACATGGACCCATCTCTCATGTGCCTTCTTTGGTAGACCTAAAACTCGCGCCTAGATCCGATGTCCTCATCACCAGGCCACCCCTTCATGTGGTAGAAACCTCCTGATGCGGGATCATACAATGTCAAGAAGAAGTTAGAGGACCATGGATAGTCAGTCTTCTTTATCAAGTCTAATAGAATAGTTTATTTTTCTGTTATTTTCTTATTTTAGAAGTGTTAATTAGTGATGATTTTGTAAAAAGGCCAATAGTGCAATAGTTAGTTCAGTTTTTTATTTATTTTTGTTGAGCTTTTAGTTGTAATCCCGTTTTTCACTTTAGACTCAATTTTTCTATGACCAAAACTTAACTTTTTGGCTTGATTTTGGTGTCATTAGATAGGTTATTCGATTACCTTTTCTAACAAGACCAAGATTGTGCAAATCCGAAGTGATTTGGGAAAGTTATGACCAAATTACTAAGGGGGTGTCAGCAAAAACGGGAATAATGTTTTTTTAGAAAGTCTTAAGTTATAGTTATTTGGATTGTAGGAAATTTTTTGTTTTGGAAGTATAAGAATTAGGAAAACTTGTATAACAAGTTATTAATGTTTTTAGCAAATTTAGGATTTTAGAAAGTGTATTTTAGGAAGTTTTAAATTTTAGAATATTTTTTTTTTCTAAAAGATTCTAAATATTTTTGGATGTAAACCTATTTAAAGACACCCTCTATGCAATGAAAATACAATTGAAAATGAATATTTGAAAAAAAAAACACGTGTTAAAGTAGGTATTGTATCCCAAGTTGTCCCTCAACCCCTCACATGGGTGAACATTCTATCATCTTTCTCTCCTCTCTTATCGTCTCTTCTTCTCCAATAACATCTTCTTTCTTTCTTGTTACTTATTCTTGTGGACTTTTGTTGTATATCATCCCCTCGTCATTATCACTACTGGGCTTAAAACCTGTAGTTTCATAATAGAAAATGTATGGCCTTTTTTGTTCTTCATTTCTTTTTTTGATTTATGATCTTTTATGCTTAAGAAAATTAGGTTGAGGTGTATCTCTCCCTCTTGGCATTGTAAGTGACATTTCACATCTTATATACCCTTGCTTCATGTCATTATTGTCATGACCACAAAATTTAGCATCGATGAGATGAGAGGGAAATCAATCCAATGATGAAAGTTCATTTAGGTTGATGCTCCATGTCTAATGCCTTAAAAAGAGATGGAAGTGAGTGACTTAGAATTTCAACATATTAGCAGGAATACACCATACTAAAAGAAAATTAGATGGTTGCTGTGAATTGTGTCACCGTCTCTACTGAGTCTAGACTCTTTATGAGAGATAACACAAATATTATAAATAATATAATTATATAGTATTTATCTTATTTTATAAAAAAATGGTTTTGAAACGTGATTTTGGAATGTGGGGATTTGATATGATACCCTCGAGAATATGCCCTATTAGGCCTAAAGACCCCTAAGTGGGTTGGTCATTGTGATATTTATATATGTGTATGGTCTTTATGACCCCAGAGACCCTTATATGGGTTGGCTAGATGTAGCATCGTAGACCTTTATGAGCGTTGCCCCTCGTAGGCCTGGAGACCCTTATGTGGGTTGCCCTTCCTGAGTCAAGAGTCCCCTTCATGGGTTGGCCTCTATGGTTATAGGTACCCAATCATCAGGTCACATTAATAGGTGAAGATGACCGTCGTACCCATTGGTCTTATGACCCTGGAGATCCCTTTGTTGGTTAGCCTCTATGGCTATAGGTACCTAATCACCTGGTCATATTAATAGGTAAAGATGGTCCTAGTGGCCCAATATATCCTAGTAGTCCATTGGTCTTATCTGGGTTTTGTGATTTGTTTTATCGGAGACTCTTACATGAGTTATGTGATTTGTTTACTAGAGACCCTTACACGGGTTATATGTTTTGGATTTGACGGAGACCTTTTATGTTTTATTTACATTGGATTTCATTATGTGATAGAGACCTCTTAAAGTTTGACATGTGGTATGTAGTACTTGGCATGAGGTATATAGAACCTGACATATACATATAGTATTTAGTATATAGCATATAACATATAGCATGTGGTATATGCAAGATTTAGTTTAGTTCACTTTGGACTCTCTTGTGGTTATCTTGTGACATGTGTATACTCGTTTCATAATAGGGATATATGTTTAGTAAATATGATATACTCTCATTCCTATTTTGATTTTTTAGTTTATCTTGATTCCTCATATTTGCTAGTGTGATTATCTTTGGCTTCCTTTAGTGTTGTATAAACTATATATCCTCCCACTAAGCCCGTCAAGTTTACCTCAATTGACACTACCCATAGATGTATAGACACATATGTTGAATTGCGTTGTAGGATGAAGAGGAGATGATAAAGGTTAAGACACTACCCACAGATGTATAGGCACACATGATGATACATTCAATTTCAGTTTTAGTTTACTTTATCAATGATGTAGTATTTTGTTTATTTGAGATGAACCTCTTCGTGGGCAAGAATTGTATATATTTATGGACAAGTGTAGACCCTTTTTATTTTGGATGATTATGAGATACTTTTGGATAATCATGATGTTATTTCTATTTCCGTTACACGAGATTTTAGTTTACCATTATTATTCTATTCTGTTGCGATGTGATTATTATTTTTAGATGAATGTGAAATGATAAAGAAATAACTTTATATGGAAAATGGTTTGTAAATAGGTAAGAGGGTTGATGACACGTTCTGAATTCATTGGTCTCTACATTATGAGAAATGAATTTGGAGTGAGTCATTCCCGTGTTACAGATCCGAACCCGACCCACTTCTTGATCCGTCACGTTTTGGGTCACTCGGTTTTATTTTATTTTATTAAGTCAAATACTTGATTTTACATATGTGCAGTTAAGGGATTAATTAGAATTATTGGATTCATTGATCCAACACATGATGGATTCGGCTAATCCAAGGCTGCACAATGTAGTGGGATTAAGCAAGAATTTTAGCCACTTGGATGGAGATCTTAACTAGCTTTAATGATTTGAGTGCCATAGCCTTTGGGGTTCCCACAGAAATCTCCACAAGCACTTCAGCCAAAATTGCTATATTTCTCTCTCTAACTCTACCCAAACATTGACAGTTTTTTCTAAGTACTAAGATGTGGAAGACTGGTAATTTGTGAATGTGGATTTGATCGAGGTTACTTTACCACCCAAAGAGACATAGTACTTCTTCCGTGATGCAAGTTATTTGTCAAATTTCTCAACGACTGGGTCCCAAAACTCTACTGACCTTGGATTCGCTCCCTATGGTATCAATGTTGATGGTTGCAATTCTCTTTTTTTTTTGCCCTCAAACCAGGCATTAACCTTGTAATTTTCTCAAAGGATTTTAGCTTAGCTGTCCAATTGGAAATCTGGTCTTCTTGGGCCTCACGAATAAGATGGTGTTCGTCTGTGAACTAGGGTTGAGAAATTTTCTCTCTCTTGATCCACAGCAAATCAATGGATAAGGCCAATGGGTTCAGCTTTGTGAGTAGCATATACTCAAAACGTTCCCACTTTGTTGAGAGGAAAGGGGGCTGAAAGCTTGTCTCAAACCTTCCCTAACATGAAAGAACCTTTGGGAGACCCGTTGGTAAGGAAGGAAAATGAGCAGCTGAGATACATCCAGGTACCTACTTTGTTAATAAAGCCCTTTTAGTCTTTCCACTGCAAAGTCTAGGTACACCCAGTTTGACTGTCAATCATATCTTTTCTAAATCCACTTTGCATAAGCTACGTGTTTCTCCTACAAACTTTCATATCTTGCACTAATTCATTTGAAGGGCCCTGGGTGCAATTGAAGCATAATCTTGAGTTCTTTAAAGATCTTTTCAATGTCATTGAAATGACGTGAATCATTTGCAAGATCTAGCTGAAATTGGTTGAAAATTTGACCTTCTAATATCACCAGATATCCAGTACAGTGAATGTTTGTTTTCACCAATCCAAGGTCAGGTTCAACATTTGGATAGTACAGCTTGATGACCTGGCGTGCAAGGAGTAAGAATCCCATAACATTTTATTTATTTTCATTTTAAGTATAATCTAACAGATATATTTATCTAATTGTTAATTAGTTAACAGTCGTCACAAGTTTAAGTTATTTTTGGAATGACAAGTCAAATGTCATAAAAAAAGTAAAAAAAAAAAAAAAAACAAGAGCAGAAAAACTAAAAACTTTTTGATATTGTCTAAAACCTGGATATAGTCAAAATATATTAGACTTTTTACTAAGAAAACTATGTTCTCTGAATTATTTATGAGTGTTGGCGTGATCGCATGACCCGATTCTGGATTGTGACACTGGATGACATATACCAAATGGCCGAATCCGTATCTTGTTAGGGGAAGATCCCGGCTTCGAAGTGTGACCGTGTCACATATCCTTTAATCACATTTTCCTAATGGCCTTTATCTCTCAAAATATATTACATATCGCAGCAGAAAATTGTACATTCATTCATTTACTTCCAATTACAATTGCAATGGAACATAAGGTTTACAAATCCAATCATAGTGCAGCAGAAACAAAAACATTTTAGGATTGAAACCCTCTTGATGTGAGTTCATTGGGATGCAATAATAAACCCAGAATGATAAACACTCACAAGAAACCACAACACAATAAATTAACATGGATAACTCCAGAACCGGGAAAATACCACGGAACTAGACAAAAACAATTTCATTATAATGGAATATTACAAGCTATCTCGCTCATCCTCTATCCCATATCAAAACCTTGAGATGAGATCCTTTATCTAACCTCCTTTCTCACAGCTTGAGGAAGAAACCGTTCTCTTATCTTAAAGAACCCCCTTCAACAAGAAAATCCTAGAGAAACCCTTTTTACTTAGTCACAAACTTCATGCTCACTTCCTAGAAGACCATAACAATCTTATGTAGACCTTAGATGTCGACCTAGAGTGAAATCCCACTCCCCCACACATCTTCCAAATCAAACACAACTTGCTGCCACTGGATCAATTTGCTCGAAATTGTCGGATCGATTTGGCTTGCTTCTTCTTGTTTTTCTGCAAAACTGAATAATGTCAGATCGATTCGCTTGTTTTGGTTACCTTGATTTGGCCTGTCATGCTGTTCTGAGCTTCTTCCTTACATCAATCTCCACCCCCCAATAATCTCCCACTTGGAGAATAATTGGTCTTCCATGGTATTTTTTCATGAAACCATGTGATGAGACCTTCCATTTCGTACCGTTTTCAACTTTCCTTATTCTCAACACATGCCCCCAACCTTGATCTCTTTTGACCCTTCCGACTTGACATGAGGATACCCTCAACAATCTTCACATTGGCTTTAACCTCAGCCACTTGAATACTTGTTGAAATTTGTCTTCATCCACATTTTTTTCAAGACACCAACCTTATTACATTTGCATCACTCTCTACCTTTAGCTCTTATCTCAGAACCCACCTTGGAGAATCATCTACACTTGTCCTTTTTAGTGAATCATGCACCATATCCCTAAAATCCACCTCCACCAAACATGAGTCAACCCGTTTGCAAATACAACAAACAATCAGTATCATCTCTACACACACCATCAAGTCAATTCGGTTCTAACATCATCCGACTTTGATCACTGACAAACCATATGTATACCTACTTTGAGTCAACTCAATCCATCCTCCCTAATCATAGGAACTCCCTCACCATTCTCTGCCATCTGGAAACCCGTAACACCTCTGTTGGAAATGTGTGTTCTAACATAGCCATTCACATAAAATATAGGCATGATTAATTAATTAATTAATTAATAATAATTTTTTATTCTATCATCAGATGTATTTGTTTATTAATATGGGTAATTATTTGATCTCATGAGATGACATAGGTGGTCCTCAAGTAACATAGTGGTATATTAGACACATTGGAATGTGTGGAGAGATCTGATAATGCAGTTTTTGTAAGCCTGAAACTTTACAACTATGGGTAACGCTGGACACATCACTTATAGGGCTGCTATATGTAGAGCTTCTATATGATGGAGTGATGTAATCTCAGTCACTAGAGTGAGACTCTAAGCTTGCATGCAGGTGCATATAGAAATGCATTAAAGGGATCCATTATGAACACGCTTGGTAAAACATCATTGTCAAGATAAGTATTGTTCATATTTACAAACTCGTCCTTAGACCTGGGGGGTATTATTTCTTTAAGTTGTCCTATCAGTTATTTTAAGCTACCAATCAATGATGCCTAATTAAAGGCTGTATCATGGGTAGTTTGGATAGCCTACATGATACTTGAGAGGATGCAAATTCCTAACAAAGAATCCATCACCCTTAAATGGGAGCATATTTAGTTTAGGAAATATAAGATTTAATTGGACTTGAAAATCTAGCACCAGTGGTTCTTGATAAAGTGTTTGTCAAATGTTTTCAAAATTATATTATAATAAATATATTTAATTTTGAAAAAGATTTTATCAAAAAAATGTTTTTAAATGTCCAATTGATTCATTAAGTTCCTAATGATAATGTTCTAATGACCAAAAGGATTAGACAATGATTATTTTTATCATCCTGAAGGTCATTAAGGATATTGTGTAGTGGAAGGAGATATTTGTGAAATATCTGTAAGAGCCTCATTATTATTTTCTTATCTTTGGGAGGTCAATTGCAATATGTAATATGGATTATTGTAATTAGTGGGGTGCCAATTTATAATTAATAAAAGATGGAGTATTCTTAATATAGTTTGACTTAATTAAGGATACTGGACCCCACAGCCTAAGGATAAGAATCCCATAAGGATCCCACACTCCTTAGGGTTACTTTGGCTTCACAAATACTTTATAAAAAGAGGTACCCATGTTCAAAATGGGTCCTGTAACTTTTCTGAGGTTAGGAGAAGCGTAGAGAACTTTAGAGTAAATGTAGATACATTGGAGACTGAGTCGGATCATCATCTTGTATTTGGTTTAGCCATTGAGGTATTCTTCTTTAACTTCATTGATTTAAATTCTAGTATTTCATATGGTGATCATGGGAGAATGTTTGTTCTTGATTTGTATTTTTATGAAAATTAATTAAAAATAAAAGTTTTTCAAAGAATCAAAACAACAACCTCTCTTTGCATCATCTGCGAACGAGACCTTGCACCAGTGCTAATTTTTTCGTTCACTCTGTTTCTGGCTATCCATTGAGGTCAAATGATTACTATTTGTTACCATACTCCCACTTAGAACAAAAAATCATTTAACCCATATTGGGTCTTCAGTAGAATAAACCATAAATAGTATTAGGCCACTAGGGGCATCTTCACCTATTGATGTGACCAGGTGATTGGGTACCAAAAAATGATTATCTAGACCGCTGTTAGCCCGTAAAAATCCCATAGGGCACCCAGGGTATATCCCATATAATTCTCCCAGACCGTAGTAGTCCTTTAAAATTTCTCAAGACAAGGATGTGAATCTCAATCATAAATACATAATTTATATGATTTTAGCATGAGAAGTAACCAAATCAATACAAATCCATGTGGATTAATTTGGAGCATATGAAAATCCACCAAAGCAAGAAATGGGATTAGGCAAAGAATCCGTAGGCATGTTACAAACTAGCAAATCATGGAGAACTAATCATATGACCATGAAATTAGAGGGGTAGAGATCATGGATTGTAGAGAATTAAGGAAAAAAAGAAAGATATACCACATGGAATCATCATTCCCATCCAAAACTATGAGAATCCACCAATCATAGAGAATTAGAACATTCCAATTAAATTTAAATTAATGAAACTGGGATCTAAACATCAATAACATGAAGGACAAACCACAAATCTTCAAACATAGAGTAGAAATCACATATATATGACTCTAAAGTGGGAAGAGTACATAAATTGCATATCTATACATAATAATCAATTCCATAGAGAATAGATGATAAATCTCTCAAATCAAAGCTCAAAATCAATAGAACAAGGAATCTAGGAGAGGTGGGTGTGTATATTAATTATATCCGTTTACAAAATTGCTCTTACTCCTTTGGATCCAAGGAGTCCTTAATTACAATTCCTTTCCCTCTTAAGCTCCTTCCTTTCTCTGAGATTAACCATAGATTCACAATCAAAACCCACAACTCTACAAGAGTATATATGCTAGGAAGCTAAAAATAGATCAAAAGCGAGGCTAGATATGAGATTTTGGTGCTTACCAAGCTCTTTGGAGAAGAACACTTATTCTTTCCCAATTCTCCCAAAACATTTCCCTTATTTTAACTTTCCTTCTTTCTATATCATTTTAACCTTAAATGAGGTAAAATAAGGTTTGGGGTCGTCACATGTTGGTTCCCCATGAAAAAATAGAGCAAATCACATGTTGACACAATTTTCAAGGATGCTTTTTGTCATTTGGTGATCAATTATAATGTGATTGATAATGGGGTTGGTGAATATCATAGTGTTAAATGACTTGGTGATCAATTACCAAGGTTAGTGTTTTTTTTTGAACTTTTGTATTTTCACTTTTTGGGCTTCTCAGGTCCCACCTAACCATGTCCAAGATTTCTAATATTACATAAACCATGTACAGGTTATTTGAGCACTGTGGTTAGCCCTCTTACTAAAACATACCAAGGGTTTCATAAATAGACACATGGTGTCGGGTCCAAATCTCTAAACTTACCTAAATTGGGTACGAGGTGTTATATATCCCCTTACTAGGATTATAATAGGTGGGATCAGCTACTCCCCTCACTGGGTCGCATAATAGGTGTGATTAGGTACCTAGTGTTGAGACATTATAAAATATCCAAGGGAATAAAATCCCTTGGATGTAGGAGTGCAGCGACCAAGCCAACTCCCATTTCCCTCTTTTAGAGAGACTTATGGGAGTGGCTAGGGTTGCCACACTCCTCTCCCTTCTCTCCCATTATTTTGTAGCCATAGGATTTCCTCTCCTTATATCTCACACGATCAAGGATTAAAACCCTAATTAGGGTTGCCTCTTATCACATCTATAAATATCCACATAAACAAAAAAGAGAGGCTTTTGTGAAAAAGAGATTTTGGAGATGGAACATGCAACACTTGTGGCTGTCTATGATTTTCTCTAAGAAGAGAAAGAGGAAGAAGAAAGAGACTATTGGAAAGCTAGAGAATACTCTCTAAAGAAGAAAAAGAAGGAACGTGAATCTACTTGCGATCTTCATATTCTTAATCTTTGTTTTTCTCTTTTCTCACTATACATATGGATATTGATCTTGGTTGTCTTCCTTTGAGAAGTAATACCTTGAGGTCTTGAAAAGACTCTTGTTATAATTACTCTCCTCTTTGAAGGAGATTGCTTGGTTTAACAAAAGTGATAATCTCATAAGATCCAGTTTTCTCCTTGTGGGAATTCTCGTTGATTTGTGAGTGATTTGATTTGAGAAAACCATTTTATAGCGCTGTTATGCTACCAGATTTTATGTAAAATTAATCCCTGGACTTTTGGGTTTTAAGAACAACTACAAGGTTTCATTCGTCTCTGTTGGAAAGTGCAAATCCCTAGAGAGACAAGGTTTCTACCTAAGCTAGATTGTATCTCGGAGTAGCTTGGCTGTGATCCCTTGCACGTTATTGGGAGGCCTCGATTATCTTGTCACTCCCCGAAACCCATACCAGTAGGGCCATGAATTTTGGCAAGTGACATTAACACATCACTTCACTTTTCATTCATTTACAACCTGTATAATTTTTTATATTTTCTTTTCATTCATATGCAGCAGAATAATACATTGATCACTTTCCAATAATCATATAACCAATTACATTCCTATAAATCCGACCTGTATAAAATCTCAGAACTCATAAACCATAATCCTGTAAATAATCTATAAACAATACCTAACATTTCCATTCACTTAAATAAATAGCCTGACATAATCAAATCCATCAATTGAAATCAAATACTAAAATCCCTAACTTATTATATTCCTTGAAATTTAAATTGAAATAACTATACTGAAATAAATAGTCTCTAATCCAAATAATTGAAATAAATAAGTGTCCGGTCTCTAACTGTCTCTATCTGGAACTGCTACTCTACGATCTCCTCATCGTCTGTGGTGTCAGATTGGGGTAAGTTTGACATACTTAGCAAGAAAATAGTAAATTATGGAAACAATGGATCAAGTTTTAGCACGCTTTTAGAAATTAAACAGATTATTTTATATTTACAATTTAATATGTATAACAGTTCATAAATCAATCTTATACATTACTAAACAAAAAAAAGGGAAGCCCAATGCACGAAGCTCCCGCTAACGTGGGGTCTGGGGAGGGCAAGATGTATACGTTAGCGGGAGCCTCGTGC
>JAOXJP010163035.1:0-12846 GCA_025762735.1 Platanus orientalis
CAGAGAAGAGAGAGGAGAAGAAGAAAGAGGGGACGAGAAGACTTACCTATTGGTGCTGGAGTACCACGAAACCCAAACCCAAACAGCTTTTCTTCCTCAGCATGGACACCTTTTCACTTCTTTTCTTTTCAAAATCCGACCAATTTGGTCGGATTATGCAGAAAGCGATAAAATGAACAAGTGAAACCTGACATGGAAAACACGAATATCGAGGATTTGATTTGCTTTCTAACCAAACGACATTTTCCCTCTTTTTTAATGGAAAACCATATAGTTTTCTTCTAAAATTCTATTCCCTCCATTTTAATTCTAACCAAACAAGGCCTTAGGCATTCTCTTAGGGAGTTAAAGTTTGACTATCTTGTGTTCCTTTAGTATATGCCCACTAGGTCTGGACTAGATTATCATATCAAGATGTCCAACTAGCCCCCAACTTACTCAGGACACAACCTTTAAGGACTTAGCAGAGAATGTGGATAGGTTGACTCTAGCTTTGGAAGTTAGCAACAAGAACATTCATGAGCAGATGCAGGAAGTCCATAAAGAGTTGGTTCCTCATTCCATAAGAAATTTCCATGGGGAGGAGAGGAGTTCATATAGGTCCTACACTAGACCACCATTCAGGTCAAGGATCTATACATAGTCATGGTAGACATACTCCCAGTCCTGAGCCTAGGCATGAACCCAGGAGAACCCCACCAAGGGATAAGTCTCCACTTCGCCCTGAGGGACCTGAGATGAGGATCCCACCTAGGGAGGAGACCCCTGAATTCGAGGATGAAGATGTTGATCCTAGGGGTTTCAAGAGACAGCGTGGGTTCAAGGATCGTAGAGATCCTAGAGACCTAAGGAGACAGCCCTGAAAGCCATGAGGGTTGAGGTGTCTACCTTTGATAGACGCTTAAATCCCAAGTGTTGCTTGGACTGGATTAAAGGCATGGACCAGTACTTTGACTGGTATGATATCTCTCCTCATAGGCAAGTGAAATTCGCTTAGATGAAACTAGTGGGGCCAACTCAGCTGTACTGGGACTCAATTGAGCAAAAGAAACCCCAAAGTTCGAGGATGAGAATGTTGATCCTAGGGGTTTTAAGAGACAGGGTGGATTCAGGGATCATACAGATCCTAGAGACCTTAAGGAGACAACCTTGAAAGCCATGAGGGTTGAGGTGTCCACCTTTGATGGACGCTTAGACCCCAAGTGTTGCTTGGACTAGATTAGAGGTATGGACCAGTACTTTGACTGGTATGATATCTCTCCTCATAGGCAAGTGAAATTCGCTAAGATAAAGCTAGTGGGGTCATCTCAGCTGTACTGGGACTCAGTCGAGCAGCAAATTTATTAGAGACAGAAAAGACCCATCATTAGTTGGGTAGACATGCATGAGAAGCTCAAGGAGTACATTCCACGTCATTATCACACCAAACTTCTCGAGCAGTATAACGCAGTCCACCAATGATCATTTAGCGTCACGTACTACATCACGAGGTTTGATATTAGCAGATTGAGATATGGAATCCATGAGAGTCCTGAGATGACCATCACTCGTTTCAAGATGGGGCTCCAACCTAAGATTCAAAATGAGCTTATTCCCTACTACATCACCACTCTAGAGCAAATCTAAAGGATAGCACAAGACATGGAGAGGTATGTGAGACTTTCGGCTTCACGATCCCAAGATCCTAGACACCCAGATATGAGATCCACATCAGGAGGACAACCACCTAGAGTTGGTCCTAACCCTTCTAAGAATAGCATAGTTCTTAATCGAGGAAAAGAAAAGACCAAGGTTCGTTCTTCGGGCAATCCTAATAGATGTTACAAGTGTGGTGGGGTAAGCCATCATTTCAAGGTTTGTCCTACATGCAAGAAGTTTGCTTTATTTATTGAAGACACTACCAAGGAGGAGGTCCATGGAGATCAATAGATAAATGATGATGAGATTGTTGATCCTGTCTAAGCCTCGAGTGATGATGATGGAAATGGGGAAGATAGTTGCCCAAGTGTCATGAGATCTTTTTATTCTAGCTATCCCTCTCCACAGTCACCCATCTAGGTGGTGAGATGTGTTCTCACCCAGTCTGTTCCAGAAGAGGATTGGCGAAGGACCATCATCTTTTGAACCTTTGTAGAGTGAGGAGAAAAAAGTTGCAAGGTCATCATTGACAGTGGAAATTGTACTAATGTAGTTTCTACTGATAATGTGAAGAAGTTTGGACTCATCACCACTCCCCACCTTCAGCCCTACAAAGTGTCGTGGGTAATTCCTCTTCCATTCCTGTACCCATAGATGTCATGTTTCTATTGAGTTTGGCCAGTATAAATACAAGATATGGTGTGACGTCATCCCTATGGATGTAGGACACATGATCCTAGGCTGACCTTGGTTTTATGACTTAAACACCACATTGTATGATCGGACCAACATGTGTGTGTTTGAGTTCAAGGGCAAGAAGATAAAGTTCACTTCACTACCACCAAAAGCCCAGTCTGGAGGCAAGAGTCAGGTGAACAAAGGGAAAGATGTGAAGGGTCCACAAAATAAGACCTTAAACATTCTTAGCCCTTCTGGTGTGACAAGGAGAGATATGCACCATTGAAGTAGATTTTTCTTACCACATGTGGTTTATCCCATTTTGGATCAAATTTCTTTCTTGAACAATGAGACAAGATGATGGGTCGTTGAACTGCCAGCACCAAATCTCCTCCTTGAAAAAATCTATGCCAAACTTTATTGTTGAACACATGAGAAAGGCGAGCCTAATAGCATTCAATCGTTGTGATGTTTCCAACCTACTTTTGTCCAGTGCTTTGAGTTTTACAAGTTGCAACCGTGCGTTTTCATCATTTGTAAGCCCCTCTTGAATAGTCATCCACAATGATGAGATATGGCATTCTAATGGAAGAATAGCTTCTACACTGTATACCAAGGCGTATGGCATAAAGTGGGTAGGAGTTAGAAATGATGAGTGGTACGCCAATTCTCTCATGTCAATCCTTCTTTGACTTTGACAGCACCTTTTCTAGTAGTTTGCAGAGAGTCTTATTGAATGCTTCAACAAGTCCATTAGCAAGGGCATTATACATGGTAGAAGTTCATTGTTTCATCCCAACATTTTCACAGAATTGGTCCATCAAGATATTCTTAAATGGTTTTCCATTATCTGTAACAATGTATTACGAGATCCCGTAAAGAAATACAATGTTGTTTTTTATGAATTGAACCACAGTCTCTTTCTTCACTTCCTTAAGAAGAACCTCAACCCACTGCGAGAAATCTATTGTTGCTAAGATGTAAAGATCCTACTTTTATGACTTTGGAAGTGGACCAACTACATTGAATCCCCATCCATCAAATGGCCACGATGCGATTGTAGAGTGCAGTGGCTCTGAAGCTTGACAAATGAAATCTCCAAGAAATTAACATCCTTGGCACCACTTTGCATATTCAATCGAATCCTTTACCATTGTTGGTTAGTAAAAGCACCATCATGGTCATGGAGTTTTGGTCCAAATTGATGTAATCTACACACTCCTGAATGTGCATCCTCAAAGGTCATTAAACTTCATCGTCTCCCAGACATCTCATGAAAACGTCATTGAAATAGCAAAGATAAAGTCAGCCATTGAAGTATAAGAACTGGGGCACACGCTACCATATTTCGGTCTTATGCTTTGGGTCATCTGGTAGCTTATCATACTATAGGTAGTCAATGAGTGGTTGCCTTAAGTCTTCAATTTCAATCTCAAGCACAAAGACAACATTATTGTACTGATGCTCGTCATGAATGTATTTCAAATGAGGTAATACCTATCGTAATACCTATCGTCGCCAAATAGATATTGTGGTTGTTTCTTCTTCAAGCAGGGCTAAAATAGTTGCAAGATTTGCCAAGGCATCCACTTGTTTATTCACTTCTTGGCACATGCCCTATGGTGATATCTTCAAATTGTTCAATAAGTCGACGAGCATAACTGTGGTATGGAATCAAATCTAGCTTTTGCACATCATACTCTGTTAACAGTTGATTTACGATGAGTTGAGAATCCCCATGTACATTGAGCTAGTAAAGCTAAGTCTCTAGGACTATCACTATCTCATGATAAGAGTTTGGTATTCAGCCACATTATTTGAACACGATTGTGTTAAAGAAAAGGAAAATGGTAACACTTCACCTTATAGGATGATGAACTCCACTCCTGTTCTAGCTTTGTCTCTACATGCAGCACCATCAAAGAACATTTTACATGCTGGTAAAATATCTAAGTAAAAGACATCTTCATTAGACAAGTCTTCAAATAATTCATATTGTGTCAGAATTGAGTGATCCGCAAGAAAATCTATAAAGGCTTGTCCTTTCGTCGCCTTTTAAGGAACATAGACAATCTCGAATTCTGATAAAAGAAGAGCTCATTTAGTCAATCTTCCAGAGAGTACTGGTTTTGTCATAATCTACTTAAATGAATCATCACGCAAGATGAGTTGAACAATATGTGTTATGTAGTGCCGAAGCTTCTTTGTAGCAATGATGAGAGCAAAACAGATCTTCTCAATGGGCGAGTAGTTCTACTCTTCTCCTACTAGGGTCCAGTTCCAATAGTAAAGCGCATTTTCTTTCCCTTTATCATTGATTTATGCAATAAGTACCCCCAACGACTATTCATGCACTACGATGTAAAGAATCAGCGACTTTCCTGGAATCGGCACTACTGAGATTTGAGGCTTAAGGAGTTACTCTTTTAATCTGTTGAATGCATTCTTACAATCATCGTCCCACATAAAAGGTGCATCTTTCTTTATCAACCGATTAAAGGGTTGATAGGGACCTACCAAGTTTGAAATGAACCTTCGGATGTAACTCTTCCTTAAAGGCTTTTCAACTCATGTAAATCTTTCGGCTCTAGCATATTTTGGATGGCTTCAATTTTGGATTGATCGATTTTGATGTCACGATGTCGAACTATGAAGCCAATGAATTTTCCTGAAGTAACTCCAAATGCACACTTCAAATGATTCATCTTGAGTTGATATCTTAAAAAAAAAAGTCAATATCTTCGTAATCGATTAAAGATGTCACGTAAATCTTTTAAATGATTTGCCCTCTTTTTGGACTTTACAACCAAGTCATCTATGCAGCATTCAACGACTTTATAAAGCATATCATCAAAAAAAAATTGTATGACGCGTTGACAAGTAGTTCTAGCATTTTTTAGCCCGAAAAGCATAACGCAGTAGCAGTATATCCCTTTTGGAGTGAAAAACGCAATAGACTTTTCGTCCTTGGGTGTCATCTGAATTTGATTGTAATTTGATGAACCATCCATAAAAGATGAGACTTCATGATCCGTAGTAGCATCAACTATGAGTTCAGTGACAGGAAGGAGAAAATCATCTTTAGGAAATGCATTGTTCAAGTCTTTGAAGTCGGCGCACACTCGTATTTGCTCATTCTTCTTTTTCACTAGTACTATGTTGGCAATTCATGTCGAGTACTATACTTTTTAGATGAAACCTGTTTCAATCAATTTATTAACTCCAACCTCAATTTGTGTAAGCAACTCAGGCCGGAAGCAGCATTATTCCTGTTTGATAAGATATACCCCGTGCTTGATAGCAAGATTATGAACTACCACTTTAAAGTCGAGTCCAGGCATTTCTTTGTAACGCCAAGCAAATACATCTTTATATGAGCAATTTGAGATATGTTATATCTTCTTCTGGACTTAACGAAACACTTATGTAAGTGGGTTAAAGATCATCTTTAATGCCAAGATTTAGCTCTTTGAGCTCATCAACAGTTGTTTGCCCCCCTTCTTTGAATACAGGAGTTTCTTCTAGTTCATCATCCAAAGAAAATTCTTCAACCACTTGAACTGAGAAATAATTAACCGATGCAATGTCTTCATATTCTGCCTCTTGGTTGTTGGAATCTTCATCTTACATAAGCTCCTTTTTGTCATTGAGATTATGACCAATTTGATTAATGAAAATAACAGTGTGTTGTCTAACAATCAAAGTTTCACCTGGAGATACTTCTCACTTCATTCTCCGTTTCATACGAGAAGGGATTACAATTTTTGGCTTATCATACCGTTGAACCACAGCAAGATCTATCTCTTGCCAATGTCGTCTTTAGATTCCTCCTTTTGATTGGCGTCACGAGACTATGGACCAATGCATGAGAATGTAGACCTTTTCCATAACCGAATTTGTTGATTAGATATAGCCATTCGCCCCCTAATCAGTCAAATATTGAAGCGTGTGAAGTTGCCTCACAGATCTGATCAAAACCAGAAGAGTATAATGGAATTGACTTCTTTTCCTTTGGTTCGTTGACCACTTCAACGATAATGTGATGAGTGGATGCTTTCTTCTTTCCTGAAATGCGAATAGGGTTGGGAGGGGTGTGGATCCAACACCAACTCTTCATGGGAGAATTTTTTCCCTTGCCATTCGCAACTTGCATTGTGTTGCAATTAATCCATACACTACATCACCAGTTTGCGCAACAAAAAATTCAGCAAGTTTCTGCAGCTCTCTTTTTCAGTATCCGGCCTTCTCAAAAAACCTACAAACAATGGAATCATACCACCCATCTAGTCGTCGCCCAATTACAGAAGAATTATCCTTATCACCCTACGATGCAATAAACGTTGATGTGAATGCCTTTACAAACCCTTCAAGAAATGGTTTAGAGACCATTGTATTTGAAATGACATGTACTAAAAGAACCAAGTCTTCTTGCAACGTCTCAAGGTCGGCCCTTGAAATAGGAGATTTTCTTTTATTGGTTGTTACTTCAAATAGTGAATTCTCCTCTTTTTCGTCGCAACTTTGGCACTAATGAAATACTAGAGTTGCCTTTGTGCCTATGAGAAGTTCTACCTTCGGTGCATACTTGCAAATTTCTTGATTATCTTGATGTTTTGCAGTAAAGAATAACTCACTTGTAGAGTTTTAGACTTTTTTTCCTTTCTAGCTTTGTTAGAAACGGGGACGGATATGGGTAATGCCTCTAAAATCACTTCATCCTCTAAGTAAAACTTCACATCTGTAAAATATGCTTAGGTCTTAGTGAATTGTTGACTTTCAGCCACAACCCGCTTCTACACTCTATCTTGATAATATTTAAAGCATTGATACCAAGTAAAAGGAACCACTCTTTTTTCATATAACCATAGGTGACCAAGGAGAAGATGTAATGACGTATTGTAGTCAATCACATGGAAAAGTGTGGTTGATTCCAAGTCTCCAATGGTGAGTTTAAGCTAAATCATACCGATGGCCAATTGTCCGTTTTAGTTAAAGTCTTGTATCATCAATTTGTTGTGAGCCAATTCATCTGTGAAAATGTCTATTTGCCTCATTATACGAATTAGCATAAGGTTGATTGTCCGAATTACTGTCAATCAAGAGATCTTTTAATGCAACTGAATTTTCCTTCGAATAGTTAAGAAGGTTGATGAGAATATCGGATCCTGGCATAAGTTTCAGACCTACCGGAGGAGGCGCAGGAGAGTTAGACCCCTACTTTGGTTCCAGTAGAGAATCCTGGCATATTAGAGTCTTTATTTTATTGTTTTATTTATTTTATGTCTCTTGTTGAAAAGGGACACATATTGTGAGGGTAGTTTTGTCTTTAGGTGTTTATTTGGGTTTTTATGTTATTAATTGTAGTTCAAGGGTATTTTTGGGCATGAGACATTAGACATGGTATTTGAGTCTTTTCCTATTGTTTTGTATTCAGACCTAGCCGTGTGGGGCTATTAAAGGCTCACATGACTTAGTGTTTAAGGGATGAAATAATACATGCGATTTTCGCTTTGAGACTCACAGCTCCCTCTCTTCCTTCTTCCTTGTTTGTTGCAGATTGAAGCTCCTAAAACTCTAGAATGGAACTAGGCCCCCACCTAATCCAACACTGATGGTGGAGGTCACTCCCTCCCCTTGGGTTAAAAGATCTTCTTCATCTTTCTTCTTCATCTTTTACAAAAAAAAAAATTCAGATTTTGTGTTGCTGAATAGAGGTACTTATGTGAGATTGATCACTGTCACCCCGTCTTTAAAGTTTTGATCAATCTAATACATCCTGGGCATCCATAATAGTTAGGCAACACACCCTATACAGTCCTTCCACTTCAGCCTGCTGATTTGAAGAAACCCCAATGAATATTCTAAGTGTCAGGCGTGAAAACAGGGTTCAAAGCCATCGTGGGAGATTAAACACCAAATCCAAATGGTTGTAGATTTGAATGTGGGATTTTTTCCAGGGTATAGGAGACCCCTAGGCGATCCACTAGTGAGTGACCAACCTCAGGAAAATTTTGTCATTCGAAAACCCAAGGCTAGGTTCTTATAGGCAGGCGACACTTCCTCTTTTGGGGCAGAACTTGGTCTTCTTCAAAAATCACAATTTCCGGCCACTTGAACTTTGGATCCCAGTTGATCTCATCCATGTGGACAGCAAGGAGGTGATTCATACCTAAATCAGGTGCCATATCTCTTTCTAGTATTTCCTCTTTTGAATCCTTGAAGTAAGGATTTGTTAAAGTTTTGGCATATAGTCTGGGAGTTGTGGTGTTAAATATCCAACCCAATACTACTGCCTCTAGCCTTTCTTTTTTAGCCCTAAACATATTATAAACATATCTTTAATTACTTCAGGCTAATTCCCTAGCTTTTTGGCTTGTTTTCCTTTATTATTACCTTGTTTGGGCACTTTTTAATCTATTTTCAGGCATCAGATTTTCTGGGCAGCAACCCTAAATTTGCATTCTCTAAATTAGTTTGCTAATCTAATATATTATTTAAGTCTTTTATTCGTTTATTATTTTATAAACCCTAATTCCTCTAATGCATGATGAATATAACTTAAGAACTACTTGAATTAGCATGAGAATTGTGTAAGTAGGAATCTAGTTTATTTCTCTTTATTGCTTTAATAATTTTATTATTATCTTCTAAGCACACACTCACTATCCTACATGCATGCTGCAGCAAAGGTTATCACCTAACACTGGTTCCTCGCTATCCAAGGTAACAAAATTTTCATCAGACATTTATTTAAAATCATCATCAGATGTCTCACATTCATGTACTACATAGCAAAAGACAATATACACTCCTACACATTCTATTTTGCAGGAATTTCTTTGACAAATTCTAAAAGAGTCACTGGCATACGAGGAGATTGTTTAAGAATCTTGTCAGGGTCGGCAAGTAGAACTCTTTGTACTTGGTTCTTCTTTGCTCCAGCATTAGGCTTACTTTTTCTTTGATTTCGCCTTAGTCTTAAACAATGTGAAATAGGAAAGCATTGAGTTTTCGCTTACGCGGTGTAACTATAGTCCAACATTCGTCGCCAAAAGGAGTTAGTTTGAGATCTAAATGTACACCTTCAACCAAGAGAGCTTATTGCTCTTACCTTGGCGAATAACATAAAATCTACCATCGGCTAAATGAACACTCTACAATGGGATTGATAGTACTCTACAATGGGATTGATAGTGATGGAGTCCAAAGATCTGAATGCAAGTTGACGTGGCAATAAGAACACATTTGTATCTTAAGTAAAACCAGCATCACGTAGGGGCTTGATAGAGGAATAAGACTTAATGAGCCAAAAGTGACTGTAGTCATGTTGGTAGCTGCAACTTCCTTAGTGGAATCAATTTCAATTTTGCCTTGTCGTGTCAAGTCCATGATTTTTTCTTTTGGGACAAAACATTTCTGAATTGGGTGATTGACAACACGATGATAGCAATATTCCAGGTCTTTTTCACGCTCCATCTCTTCAAGACGCTTTGAGGGTGGGAGCTCAATCAGCTTCAACTGCAACAGCTCTTCAAGCATTCTAGAGACATTAGAGTCTGTAAAATGATACTATTTTATTTTGAGCTCCTAAAGAGACATGTTGGCCTTCCCTTTGTCTTGGGATGTGTTGGCCTTACTTTCTTCCCTCTTCTTTCTAGAAATCTTGACAGGCTTAGTTGTAATTGTCATGACTTTCTTGCCTTTGCAGGACTTTACATCTTTCTTAAATTTTTTGTTCTCTTTTTCTTTTCAGGCATCTTCCAACCTTAGGTCTCCATGTGCAACTATGTTGAGCTCCATATCATGAGCTCTAGTAGCCAACTCCTCGAAAGTATGGGGTTTTATCTCTTTAAGGATGTAGTATAAACCCCAATTCATTTCCTAGATGCACATGTCAATTGCAAATGCTTCAATCAGTCGGTCCTTGCAGATAAGAGCAAAATTTCTCCAATGATTGATGTAATCAATGACTAGCTCATCCTTCTTTTGTCGCATAGCAACAATTTCAATCATACTCACTGTTCGATGAGTGTTGTAAAAATAATTAAGGAACACCTGTTCCAATTGATCTTCTATCGTGAAGGGATCGAACAAATTGCTTCACCATTAGATCGTCAAAAGTCTCAGCATTGTTACATGTTTCAACGAAATGAGCAACATGTTGTTTGGGGCTAACCTTTCCATCGAACTATTGAAACTTAAGGGGTTGATACCGTACCGGCATGCATACCTCTTCGATGCATCAAGTGTACGGTTTTGTATACACTAAGGAAGATTATGGAACACCTCCATATTAAGCATGGATCGTATCCGCGGTCATATTCTATAGTTGTTGTACAGAGTGATCCGACAGAAGCTTGGTTTGTCTCCCGAATAACGCGTTGCGAAATGGTTTGCCCTTGCCTCTCCTTATTGTGAAGATCCACTCGTTGAGTGAATCCTAGAGAATGAGAAGGATCATGACTTGATGTGGCATGATTATTTTGTTGTTCAAGCTTGTTCATCGAGTTAACGATTTGAAGATCTTTCTCTTCAACCGCCTTTATCAACTTGGAGACGTCTATAACCATCTGAGCAAGTTGCTTCTCAACTATCGTGGCTCCCGTCATCATTGCGAGCATGACAACAGAGTATGACTGAGAACTTGTATAAATAATTTCTCATAATGGAGATTCAGAACAGAATCCAAACCTAGATCCAGTACTGGAATGAGCGTCTAACACCGAGACGATAATGTCTTCACTTCTTTCAGGTAAAGGCAATACCACCTTGACTAAAGGAGTCTTCTTTTGACTAGACGTCTCACAAGATGTGTCCTTTATAGAACGCTTCCATGATGGTTGAGAGGCTCAACCAAGTAGGAGCTCCCGTTATTCGCCATGGTGTGAATCACGAGGTGCTCATGATTAGAGGTAGAGATGGCGGTGGATGAGCCAACGCTACTAGAAGCTTTCTTCTTGCCTCCAGTTACAACAACACCGGCTACAATGGCGAAGCTCTTCTTTGATGTCATTGATTCTTGAATATAAAGGTTAAACGCCGACTTGAGAAACGAAAGGAAAGATTGTCCCATCGGGTGTGCCAGAAATTTGTCGACAAAAATTTCCTACATAACAACACGAAAAATATGTAACAAATTTAATAAATGAATACTTATCAAATAAATGAGATACAACTCTTTGATTTTAAACTCTTTTACCAAGGAGTAAACCTCTGATTCTTGTCGACAGAATCAAAGGACCCGATGGCGTGTTTCTTGGATTCAAGTGTTGATGGTGCTTGATTGCAAGCGGATCGGCTTCTCGAGACTTCACGCTTGATCCAAAAAGGAGATAACCAACACGAATCTTGCTCTTAGGGCTGGATTTATGGCATATTTTTGAGATGCAAAGAAGCTTTTTCTCTCTAACTACGAACTGTGGCCGATGGAAAATATTAGAAGGTATGCCGAAAATCTTCCAAGTGTATGGAGAGCTAGGGAGATGCTTTGGAGCTTTCTTGTATCTATAGCACTCTTGTTTGAAGATTTCCGCCAAAGGTCTCTTCTTTATGTAAGAAATATATATTTATAAGCTTAAAGGTAGAATCTAGTCAAACCCTTGATTGGGTGTTAATTGGATGTTCACACCATTTTAATCTAAATGAGTGATTTCACCTTCCTAGTTTGGAGAGAAAGTAATTTATGGAATTATTTGTATTCCATTGGTGGCATAACTTTTTTCTTTACCCAAGAGAATCTAGATTTTAATTTATTCAAATCTCTCACATGTGGGGTCCTGTAAAAGCTGGATTTTGAGTTTGCTAATGGGTTAAGACATGGGCTTGGTGGTCTTATGGGTTATTATTTAAAATCCCAGACCTAGTCCCAAGGATGTCATGTAGGAAGACCTAATTTATAATTTTGAGGCCCATGTGTAGCTTTCGAGTATTTTGTATAGATTTGTGAAGGTGTAAGCCCTTATTTGCAATTGTGCAAATTTTAGGTGCTTACAACATCGTAAACGTAAGTAGACACACCTTGCAATGATCAAATTCTTGGGTTAATGGGTGAAATGCACTATCTCCCTTCATACCCCTCTTAATGGTATAGTATAATGTGCAAGAAAATATATTTGAAATTTACTCAAATTTCTCTCAAGAAAATAATAGACAAGGATATAAAAAGAAGATACAACAACAAACAGCCTTATCCCAACTATTTAGGGTCGGCTACACGAATCTCATTCCGTCATTCCGCTCTGTTTAGGGCCATATCTGTTGTTAAATTACAAGCTACCATGTCCCTCCCTACTACTTCAACCCAGGTCAATTTTGGCCTTCCTCTAGTCCTTCTAGCACCTTCAACTCGTATTGTCTCACTCCGCCTCACTGATGCAATCATTGGTCTCCGTTGCACATGCCCAAACCATCTCAATCGACTTTCCCTCGTTTTATCACCTATTGGTGCTACATGTAAGCTCCCACGAATGGATTCATTCCTAATTTTATCCTTTCTAGTCTTGCCACTCATCCATCTCAACATCCTCATTT
>JAOXJP010163046.1:0-12846 GCA_025762735.1 Platanus orientalis
TTACCTTAATATCACCTTGGTATTCTTGTTGAAGAATGTCCCAAGCTTGCTTGGCTCTTGATGCTCTCATGATTCTTAGAAATATGGAGTTAGATACACCCTATTGAAGTTAGTTAAGAGATTTAGCATACCTTTGTATACTCTCCTTCAACAACTTTGCATCAGCTTCAGACATGTTGGTTGTTGATTTGGGCTCTGTAAAGCCTGATTCCATCAAACTCCATAGATCTTATGAGACAAAAATAATATTTATTTTTATACATCAAAAATCATAGTTCTCATCATCAAATATGGGAACATGGGACTGTTGGAGGCTTGTGCTTATGCTGGCCATGAGAGATTCTTCAACAAGATGCTCTCTTCTTTATTTTTGATTGATTCCAAGAACTCTCTCCAATGAACTGTGCTCTGATACCAATTTATGTTGGGGATTTGATACCCTTTTGTATGTTGATAGGACTTGGAGAAGAGTTAGGACCCAAAAGAAAGAATAAAATGCATGAAGTTATGAATTTGTATAAGAGAAGAAGAGATGAAGAGGCTTGAACGAGTATGCTCTCTTATATTATATACTACTTTGTCTTTTGTCTCCTCTTGCATCATTCACTAATATCAAGCACCTTAAATAGAGACTTACACAAGAATGTAACAAAGTAAATACACTGTACTCAAGTAACAACTACCAAAGAGAAAAAAACAACTACCAAGATTTTAGTTACCAAAGTTGTCATAAAACTAGCATGGGAACATGGACCATTAGCTCACCTGCCAACACTAAGAGAGTTGAACTGTCACTTGTATGAGTAGTGCATCACTCAACAGAGATAAACCTCATTTGAGGTATTTTGGGCTAAATCCTCTTTTTGTGATATTTGAAACATGGTATCAGAGCTTTAACAACAAACGTTGTCTCTTTTATATTTTTTTCGTTTCCTCTTCTATATACTTCTCTTCTTCTCACCTTCTTCATCAATGGTGATTGGTTCATCTTCATCCACTACTTTTGCAACTTCCTCATTTAGCAAACCTTTGTTACAGAGTTTGATATCAAACTTAGATGTCGTTAATCACCGTAAAGCTGAACGGTGAAAATTTTCTTATCTAGAGATCGTAGGTCTAGAGTACGCCTCATGCTCATCAGGTGCTTCACTTGATTGATGGCTCTCAATCTCCGCCACAGGAAGTTGTTATGGGCGACTCCAACAAAGCACAAGTTAATCCGACATACGAAGAATGGCTGATTCTTCGTCAGTAACTGCTTAGTTGAATTCTTGCTATTATTAAATTGATTCTCCATCTAGTGTTGAATCAATCACATTCTCGTGATGTCTGGTTTGCTTTAGAAAGCAAGTTCTTGTCCCTCTCCACATCTAACATTTTAAATCTTAAGAACAGCCTCTAAACATTAACCAAATGTTCTTTATCCATTAATGATTACCTGAAGCAAACTAAGATGCTCATTGATACACTGGCTATTGTATCAACTCCAATCGATGATGAGGACGTCATGCTTTATACTTTGAATGATCTACAATCAAGCTATAATGCGTTCAAAACAGCTACTAGAGCTCAATTACAATTGATATTGCTACTAGAACTCCAAGAAATATTACTAGCAGAAGATCTCCAAATGAATCTCTCAATTTCTGATAATAATTCAAACAAACAAGATGACACTTATATCTAAGGCACTAAATCAAATAGATCATGTAATAGAGGCATTTATCGTTCCTTTTTTGGCCAACGTTCGAAATTTTTCTATCAAATTTGTGACAAACAAGGCCACACAATGCTTAATTGCTATCACTGTCTAGATCCAAATTATCATCCTCATCAATCCATGCAATCACACCACTCAATGCATTGGTTATTTCTTTCATTCAAAAGGGTATAGATGCTTGTATTTAAAATATGGCAGGGTTTACACTAGTCAGGACGTGTTATTTAAGGAAAATCTATTTCCATTTGCAGTTTCCAACTCCAGCTCCGACTCTGGGGACAATATGTTACCATCTCCACCCATCTTAAGTCAATATCCAGGTAACTGCTCAGAGATTACATCTTAGTCCTTAGATAAAATATTCATGGTTCATCTACCTTGGTTGGTCCATTTGATTCAACATGTGTTGCTCCCATTTTTAAAAAATCATCACAACCATTCATATCATTATCATCACAACTGCCCACTCTTGCACGTGATAACTTACATTCTAATAACCAATCCTTAACTTTAGCCTCATCTCTTGACCAAACACCTATCAACTCATCATCAAACCGTCCATTTGAAACTTCCATGTTCATTATCTTCCCCAATGTCATCGTCTTTATCTACGTTTGAAACTTCATCATCTCCAAACTCTGAGCCAGAAAAATCTACTACACCAAATAAGTCTATCTCTTCATCCGGTTCTTCATCATCTCAGACTTCACATTACACAGAATTAAGAGTGAAACGTTACATGCTCCTAACCATTCTCAACTTAATACTTATCCAATGCTGACTCACCTTAAAGATGGAATTATAAAACAAGCCCAATGGGTATGCCTTACTAGTCAAACTACCTTAGAAACCGAACCAACATGCTCCATTGATACAGTTAAATATGTCGAGTGGCAACAAGAAATGCTAGAAAAATTTCAAGCTCTCTGAAACTAGGGAACATGGACTCTTGTTCCACCAGATTCCTCACAGTGCCTAATTCGGTCTTAAATAGATTTGAAAACTCAAAAAGGACTCCTTAGGGAACATCGTACGTCATAAAGCCCGATTAGTGGCGAAAGGCTTCACACAACAACCTAGATTGGACTTTACAGACACCTTTAGCCCTGTCATAAAAATGGTCATAATTCAAATTTCCCTTTCACTAGCTCTTCACTTTCATTGGCAAATACATTAGCTGGATGTGAAAAATTCCTTTCTTCACCGCTATATAACAAAAAACATATTCATGGAGCATCCATGTGGCTTTGTTGATCCGAACTACCTTTGGCATGTATGCCATCTAAGTAAAGCTCTATATGGCTTACGATAAGTCCCTAGAGCCTAGTATGCTCAATTTTCACAATTTCTCATTAGCAAAGGCTTTAAAATGTGCCAAACTGATATGTCTATGTTTATTTGGCATACCCTAAAGTCATTTACAACTATCCTAGTATATGTGGATGACATTTTACTAACAGGAAATGACACAGATTTCATAAGCTCATTTTTAGAAGATATCCATTCACAATTTGGCATGCGAAGTCTTGGGTTACTTAAGCATTTCCTAGGCATTTCCTTCTCGTTTTCTAATTCTGGAGTCATACTTTCACAAGCAAGCTATGCTAATTCCATTTTACAGAAGTCAGACATGAGCTCATGTAAACCTTACAACACACCAATCTTGACTAAGAAGCAATCATTAATGGTTCATGACCCATTATTTCCTGATGCTCCATTTTATAGAAGTATAGTGGGTGGTCTTTAGTACTTAACAATCACTCACCTGGATCTTAGCTTTGCTATGAATTATGTTTGTCAACACATACACAAATGTCACATTTTTCAAGGTAATTAAATGCATTTTACAGTTTTGAAAAGGTTATACATCTCTTGGGCTAAACTTCACAGCAAGTCCTCTATCTATTCAAGGGTTCTCTAATGCGGATTGGGCGGGGGATCTTAATGAAAAACACTCGACTACTGGCTACTGTGTCTATTTTGACAATAATTTAATTGTATAGTTAGCTAAGAACCAACAAACTATGTCTTGTTCCTCAACAGAGGCAAAGTATCGATCACTAGCATCCACTACTATAGAGGTAACATGGATTCAAATTTTATTACAAGGACTACATGTTCCACTTTAGGAAGTTCCCACAATCTGGTGTGACAATCTGTAAGCGATCTCCCTTCCTACTAATCCCATATTACACGCAAGAACGAAGCATATCGAAATTGACTACCATGTCATAATGGAAAAAGTAGTTAATAGACAGATCCAGGTTCATCATACATCTACCCAAGACCATCATGCAGGCATTTTTACTAAGCCCCTTTCTACTGTCAAATTTTCTAAGTTCGTAGACAAATTGAAGGTGATATTACCCCTCCACTTGAGGGTGGATGTTAAGGTTACTGAAGGAGAATGATGAGTTGGCACAATGGTTGCACATGCATTCAAGAATCAAGAAGTTGTTAATTAGTTATAGAGAAATAATAGGCATGTAAACAGTTGTAACATAATCAAGTTCAGTTGTGATCGTTCTTGTTGAAGCGGTGGCTTTCCGACTCTCAGCGAGAGCTATGCCGGACTCTCACATGGAATCACCATGGAGGTTTTGAAAGTTGGTTTTCACACGAAACCAAGGAAAATTTTGTTTTTGGAAACTTAGTTGTTTTGAATTTTTTAAACCTTATTTTAACATGTGGATATTTGGGACTGATTAGGTTTTTCTCTTTTAAACTAAAGAATAAGGTTTCGAAGAGAGAGGCGGCTGCAAGCTTTTTGTAATCTTTGGTTTTGCTCATAGTGAAAGATCTTGATCGTCTTCATCTGTGGATGTAGGGTTTAAGCCGAACCACGTTAAATCATCTTATGCTTTATGTGTGTTTGTTGTTTGCATTAATTTCTTATTCTAAGATTTGTTGTGTACAATCCGAATCTAGGATTCCGCATAACAATTGGTATGAGAGCCCTAGATTGCGATTGGGGTGTTTTGACATGGTTGCAAGGTATGAAATAAAGAAATTTGATGGGCATAACAGCTTCAATTTTTGGTGCATGAAGACGCATGCGTTGTTGATTCAACAAGGACTAACCAAGGCTTTGGTGGGGAAGGAAAATCTTTCAACAACAATGTCGAAAGACGATAGAGAGAAACTTGACCTCAAGGCACTTAACACGATTTAGTTGTGCTTGGTGAATAAGGTGTTGCGAGAGGTTGCAGAAGAAGAGTCTGCAGCTGGGTTGTAGCTCAAGTTGGAGAGCATGTACATGACCAAGTCTCTCACGAATAGATTGTATTTGAAACAATGCCTCTACACATTGAAGACGAGAGAAGGTATATATTTGAAAGTGCATTTAGACGAATTCAATAAAATCATTATGGATTTAAAAATCATTGATATTAAGATTGATGACAAGGATCAAGCTATCATTGTTTTGTGCTCTTTACTTGCATCATATGAACACTTTGTTACGACCTTACTCTATGGAAATAATACCATCTCCATAGAGGATGTTAGGGCATCCTTACGTTCTAGGGAATTAAGGAAGAAGATATTTGGAAAAGGGGGTGAGAGGCAAGTAGAAGGTCTTTTTGTTGGAAGAAGAACAAAGGAAAAAAGTTCTGAAATCGATAAAGGTCTGTCTAGATCCAAGTCTAGAGTAAAGGGTATGATGCAGTGCTTTCGTTGCAAAGAATATGACCACATAAGGAGGGATTGTCTAGAGCATGCTGACAAGAAGAATAGTCACAATACAACGTTAGTAGAAGAATAGGAAGGGTAAATTGAAGATGTTCTCATAGTCTCTAAGGGCATGGACACATTTTCTCATGATGAATAGATATTAGATTCAGGTTGTCCTATTCATATTTTCTCTAGAAAAGAATATTTTGATACGTTCTAAGAGAAGAAGATAGGTTTTGTTTATTTGGGTGACGGGTCTACTTATGATGTCATAAGTGTTGGGACAATAAATATCAAGATGTTTGATGGAGTGATTCGTACTTTAGGTGGTGTATCATATGTCCCAATGATGTGAATGAATTTAATATCCTTAGGCTGGTTGGACTCCAAGGGTTATAGGTTTTCAGCTATAGATGGAGCTATGAAAATCACACGTGGCTATTTGGTCCTGATGAAGGGATAAAAGTGTGGTGATGGTTTGTATTATCAAATAGGGAATACGATGATTGATAGTGTTTCTTTGACCTCGACGGATAATTGGAAATGGGGTACAGTGAATAACAAGCGCTTGTGTAGGGTCTCTTTTGTAGTTAGAGCAAAAACATGTGTCATAGGTTTCTAGGTGAGAGAGGATGGATCAAGGTCCCTCTGGCGAGTTTACTTGGGACACCTACACATGTGCATTGACTATGTTTTGATCGAATCGGATGATGTTAGGACTGAATTGATTCGATGGTATGTGTAGCGGTGATTCTTTAAGGCTAATGGTTGCTTGTGATAGTAGCAAAGAAGATACAATTCAGGTTCAAGGTGGAGGAGTGTTCCAGGTACATATGGCACAGAGTTCACTAAGAAGGATAAGTGCATTTTTTTTCTCCAAGTTGTTTCGAAATGTGAGCTAAAGTAGAGTGTGGTATACATGTTAGAGTTACCCTCCGGGATTGTATGGAGAAGATGGGAGTAGAGTTTTTGTACTATGTAAGTCTTGGTAGAATTAAAGCCAAGGTGGAGATTTGTTGAGGCGGTGGCTTTCCCTCGGCTCTCAACGAGAGCTGTGTTGGACTCTCACATGGAATCACCAAGGAGGTTTTGGAAGTTGGTTTTCACAGGGAATCAAGGCAAGATCCCTTTTTGGAAACTTAGTTGTTTAGGGTTTTTTAAAACCTTGCTTTAACATGTGGGTATTTGGGACTAATTAGGTTTTTCTCTCTTAAACTATAGAATAGGGTTTGGAAGAGAGAGGCAGCTGCAAGCTCTTTGCAATCTCTGGTTTTGTTCACAGTTAAAGATCTTGATCGTCTTCGTCCATGGATGCAGTCTTGAAGCCAAACCACGTTAAACCGTCTTGTGCTTTGTATGTGTTTGCTGTTTGCATTAATTTCTTCTTCTAAGATTTGCTGAGTACAATCCAAATCTAGGCTTCCGCACAATAGTTCTAATTGTAAAGTTATAAATATAAGAGATAAATCTCACTTGAGGTATTTTGGGCTAAGTCCTCTTTCTGTGATATCTGAAATAGTTCTAAGACTATAAACACTTTAAGAAGCCAGTCATCAAGATTTAAAGAAATGTGATATTTATTTGTTGCTTTCTCATGTGAGAACATGTATATTCAATCCTACCATTTACATTCTCTATATAGTCAACATGTTGATTTATCAAGCAATCGGTGTTGAAAGTGACTCTAAATGGCTATACATCACTCCACACAAAAATAATCACCATTCTTCTTTATATATGGATGCTAAAAGTATCGAAGAACAAAAGGTTCATCAATATACTAGGGGTGGCAAGAGGTCGGGTTAAATCTGGGTTGGATTGTATAGGTCCAGTGGCGGAGCCAATAATTTATCTTTGGGGGGGGGCCGAACTAAAACTATAATTTATTTATTTTTTCTTTTTTTACATACTCTGTATTCTATTATATAGTACAAAAACATATTATAAACACAATTCAAGATGAAATGAGGTATTTTATAACCCAATAAATGTATAACAAAAAGCACACCGGACTGGGTGTGATCCCCTTAGGTCAAACCGATATTAGAGGTGACACATCAGTGTTCAATTTTTGGGGGATGCTTTTCACTTTTCGGCATTGATGTGCTGGCCCTTGATGCCAGCTTGACTTTGGGATAACCTAGGGGGTAGTATCTAATCCTTGGGGAACAAAAAGTGACCACACATATTGCTTACACGATCATATCCTTGTCCACAAATATTTTGAATATTAAGACTATGATAGAGAATAATAGTGGGTATTTCATTTTTAAGAGTCAATACCGATGTATCTTTAACATGAATAATATTTAAAAATCATTTTTGTATAAAACCATATTTGTCAACAAATATCAAAACAAGAGCTATTTGTTCTCTGTTAGATTCATCACGTGTTTCTTCAACAATAATACAAAAATTGGAATTCTCAATATCTTCACAGATCTTATTATGCATGATTGTGTATCATATAAACAAAACCTATGCATTTGACACCCCCAGTGGCTTTGCTGAGCTCCATCTTTGTTATGAGTCAATGAGTTTAAATATTGTAGATGAAACTAAATGGATAAAGGACCCCCTCCCCCCAATAGTAGATCTTATTAGTTCTATAAACGAATCAAGCTAATCCAAGCTAAGCTCATCCAAGCTAAGCTCATCTTGATTTTATCATATGAGAAATAAATCAGACTTAAACTTCGTTTATTAAGAATTTGTCAGGGCTACAGCCAGGCTCAACTAAACTCAACTTTGCCCACTTTAGCCCAAATTGTAATAGGAAACTACACAAGTCAAAATTGCAACCCCACAGATAACATTATCTTAAATCATTAAAAAAAACTTGGTATTAAGGTTTACTAAATGAATCTTTTAATTATATTAAATACAATTATCTAAATAGTCTAAACTTATACTAAACCTAGCCTATTATAATTCGCCTTGTACTTGTTTAGTGCAATGAACTAGGCTTGAATTTCAGGCTAAGCTCGTGAACAAAAAGAAATTTGAGCTCAAACTTGGATAATGGAAAGCCGATCTAGGCAACACAAGGGACTCTCTTGGAAAAGCGAAAATACCATGGGGAGGCATGCATGTGCATACATATATACACTTTTGAAGGATTTTATTTTATTTATTTAATTTTTCTTTTGTCAAAACAAAGATTGATTAATCTATATACATTCAATATCATGATCTCCTTTATCTTGTGATATGGATATCGCTGTTTTTATTACTTTTAATCAATTAGAGTATAAAAGATCTTTCAACCCAACATATATAAGTTTTTCCTAATGGAGAAAAATGTTCTATCCAGGATTTTGTATGTCCTACCATGTCCTATGCACACAAAGGCTAGGTGCATATGGTTAAAACTGTAAAAACAGTTTTCAAATGAAAAAAATAGGTACCCATACAAATGTAAAGGGTTAAAATGGTAAAAAAAAGTGTTCAAATGAACATTTGTTCTCACTTAAAAGAGGCACCATATTCAATAAATGATCACATTTCAACCTTCGGTAGAGGACATGGTAGGACATAAAAATCCTAGACAGAACTTTTGTTCCTTTTCCCTAATGGTATAGGTAATAGGTTTGGATTGTTCCAAAACTTTGGGGGGCCATGGCCTCCTCCCGCCTCTGCATAGGCCAATTAAAACTTGACACGATTTAGCATGGGTTGAGAACAGTGGGTCCTTGCTCAGAAAAAGGTTGGGACTGGTTTGCTAGGTGGGTTGGGCACGAACATAAGCCCAGCCCTAAGAACTGAAGTATCAACCTGTAACCTGTTCCAGGTCGAGAATCAATTTAAGTTGCTCTAGTCAATGCCAGCCCATCTAATTTACTTGAGCATTACCCAACTTGATTGGGCCGGAACATCTTGACTTGGTTGGATTAGGCTTGAAGAACAATATTATACAATCTATAAGCAAGTTGCAATGCATGTTATAAGGCTTGAATTCACATCCTAAAATAATGTTCACATCATTTCTGTGAACACACACAATCCCATGTATCACATAACATACATTGTCTGTTGGGATGCCTAAGGACTCGGCGAAGCGAGGCCCAACCATGACAAAGTCTAACCCAAGATATAAAAGTGCCAACCCAGCCCACCCTAGATCAATAGGTGGTTGAGTGTTAGAAATACGTGTTGTAACAAAGCTAGTCATGCAAAATCTCAATATATTTGTTATTTAGTTATTTAATCAAGATTCTTTTATTCTATTATTGCATAAATATTTGATCTTACGAGATCAGGTAGGTTGTCCCCAGATAATTTAGTAGGATATCATGTAAATTGCAATGTGGGGAGCTCTCATAATCTGGCTCTTGTAAGCCTAAAACACCACTAATGATGAGATTGGGTACATCACTTATAGGATTGTGGAATGTAGGACAACCATATGATAGAGTGATGTAATCTCCGTCACTAGAGCAAGACTTTACGCCTACATGCAAGAATTGATAATAACTACCGAATAAATTCTCAAGCTTGCAGAACTTGAATATCTCAAGTCATTTTGTTTATTTTAATTACCAATGGCTATATCATGGGAAATTTTAATAACTTAATAATTCCAGAGAGGGTACAAATACCCACAAGTCGTAGAGCTATAATAGTTGTAGAAATTGAGTTAAGTTGGCCTTTGGTCCATAAACCCAAATGGGTTGGGTTTGTAGGCTTCATTGTGTCTACGGACTTGGATAGAGTTTAGGGTTGAGTTGGGTTTGTCCCAGGAGTGGATTAGCCAATTTGAGCTTGAGAAGACCTCAACGCGGCCCGACCTGAGCCCAATAAAGTGGAAGAGTTGAGCAAAGTGATTGGTTTTGGATGGGAGTCTCTAGACTCGGGGTACTCAACATAAAACATCAATTCATAAGCATCATAACATGTGTTTTGACGCACAATCAATCAAGCTCCATCATTGAACAGGTCCACTTAATGTCTAAGTCCAAAATAAACTTGGTGGATTGATTTTTTTACCATTTACTATGTAAATGTTCCTCTCTAAAACTTTGATAGTTTTCTTTCTCTTCTTTTTTTTTTTTTTTTCCTTGTCACCATCCAAATTAACTAGAGTAAAAAAAATAAAAATAAATAAACTGGTCCATGATATTAGTTCTTAATCCTTGATATTGTTTGTGATCCTCTACATGCCTGCCAGATGTCCATAAATTGCACATGTGGAGATTAGAGTGCTTTTTTTTAATCTTTTTTGACCATGAAGAATGGAGATTAGAGTGCTAATCAATTGCAAAACACGTTTCAATTCTGTAACCCTCGTAATCATCTTTGTAATGCACATATTAGAAGTGTCACATTATGAGACCCAAAAGAGACTTTGATTCAATAAGCCCTTGTTTTGAAGTTGTTAGGTCTGAAATTTAGTTGATAATATATGAAGAAAAGTAAGCTTTGTTAGGTGAAATAAAGCTATCATTCAAGAATTTACCTGAATGTGGGTGTGTTGTGAAAGCGAATGATCTTCATCAAACCCACTTTTGCTGAAAAGCCGAAAAGTTTTAAGTTGAATCACAGCTCCTTGTGTTTTGACTTCCCGTTCTTCAAGATTTAAAAAAGAAATTAATTAAAAAAAGGGTTACAAAATTAAAGTGCATGAAATCAAGAGACAAACGAGAGTGTGTCCCTTCGCTTTCCCTTCCCCCAAAATCACTTTACGTCCAAATCACACAATAAACCAACCCCCACGCTTACGCCTCCAGATTCTTTTCAGGTCTCCTTCCTCCCAAAACTCCTCTCCAGGGTCTGGCCTCATATTAATGGGGTGGTGTGATCTGAGTCCCGCATCACAAGTCTTGATTACTGGTCATAACAACCCAAGGACCAAGGAGTAGCACTACTGCATCCAAATACATATTTCACAACAATGCTATCCCATTATAGAAAGATATGATTAGGATTTGGTTAGATTACATTTGATGTATCTGATTTTATTAGATTGGATTTGATAAAGATTAGACTGGATTCAATCTAATGATATAGGATTTTATTATATCAGATTAGATATTAGAATTTGGTAAGGAGATGATGCTTGTTTATTGTAATTTTCAATTTCATCAGTATTAAAACCACCCAGAAGAATAACAGTCAAGATAGATATAAGAAGTTCTCTAACATTTCGACAATTAGAGAGCCGATTGTTTGCTGCAAATCTCACCAAACTATGAGCAGTCTTGTTTGTTTTTCTTGTGGACAACAACCTTCATATGTTAAATAAAACGGTTTCATACATTAAGTAGATTACAAGGTTTTAAACACTCATATAAACAAATAAATAATGAGAAAATAAGAATAAAAATATCTCATTTGAGAGAGTTCACACCTCTTGCAACTCTCAACTGAGACTGAATAAATATTTTTTATTTCTTTCAAAGAAGTCATTACATCCCTTATACAAGCAATTTCTACGTAACTTACTTAAATCATAATTGGAAATGGAAAACTTAATTGTAGTAAATTCCTAATGCATCATAATGCTTATTTAAATAACTTTATAGTTTAGACTATTCTACCAAAAGGGTTGTTACATTCCACCCCTATAAGATCAACCTTGTCCTTAAAGGTTGAAAATCAAGGATTTTCTCTTGGATCTTAGGTCGTAACTTGCAACTTGTGTCCTCTTGAATTGTTAACTGCTTACTTGACGCTGACCATATGATTTGATGGTTTTGTTTCTTTGGCCTCAACTTTCTTTCCATTTGTCTTATCAACTTTGATATAAAAGATCTACTATTTTGTTATAAAGATGACCTACAAAAACTTTAAGTGCATTTCATTCATCTTTTCTAGGGTCAAACATTTGAACCCTGGTCAAGAAAAATGAGGAACATTGGATGCTTGAGAATTAACCACCGTTTTAAAGCTTGTGACAAGTACAATGTAATTAGTAGGGGTGGGCATGGGCCGGGTTCGGGCCAGGCTATGGTAGGCATGGGCCTGACCCTCAAATTATAAACCCGGCTAGGGCCCATAGGAATGGGTTTGGGCACGACCCTCATTAATTGATCGGGTCTTGGGCTGAGTTTCGGTGCAGTCCATGAATTAAAAAAAAATGTTGAGATGTAGGTTTGAACTCTAGACCTGTCTAAGGTTCAAAATTTTTATTTTGATGGATTATTTGTCATGAGGATTAATGGAAATTTCACTAAAATGCTTCAAAATATTATAAAAAATATGAAAATTTTTATGTGAACTGTTATGAAAATTTCAATCTATGTTGAGCATGATTACACACTCTTGGCTAAAATAACTATATAAAGCATTTAAGTCATGTTCAAATAAAGTAAAATAATATACAAATGGTTACTAGTCATTTTTTTAGACAAAATGACTATCAAACATGTCATAATTCACCTTAAATTAGTCATTTTGTAAACAAACTTTATATAACAAAGTTATACAATAGTTTTCGTAGCACATATCTAACTTAT
>JAOXJP010163057.1:0-12846 GCA_025762735.1 Platanus orientalis
GCTATCAATGCACTGAGTGCACTATTTCTTGCATAGGTGATCATAGAGGTGCAACAAATTGAAAGCCTACTCCACCACGATGATCACCATATCTACCTATTTACTGTTGCTAGAACCGTTAAGGTCCACCAATAAAACATGGAGTAGGATTGCATGAAATACAACCCCAAAGCATGGATCAGGTTAAAGACAAAGAAATCTGGGACTCAGGAGAGTACTGCAATCATAGTAAGGATTACACCATTGCAGGACAGAATATATCATATATGCGTGATACTTTTATAGGCTCTAAATACAACATTAATTAGATAATGTAATATTCAAAACTCAGCTGCAAATTCATTTTTTGGCATATAGTGTGTAGGCCCTTTACTTTTGACTTATTAGGTAGCGGAATGCAATGCGCTCGGTTGATCGAAACGGCACAGTTCCTTCAGACCCTACATGAACACCATCAAAGCTGACAATAACGTCCCCCTGAAAAAGCATTATATCCACAAGAATTATTTTCCAAGAATCTTGATTAGGCATAATATTTCTATATAAAACATCTTTCAAACTTTAAGAAGAGGTAGATTGTAGAAGCTCAATGATAATGTAGTGTTAAAAGAGAGGATTTTGTATGAATTAGTAGAAATTTAAAATTGGTGATTGCCAATGTTGAAACAATGAAAACACAAACTAAAACACCAAAAAAAAATCATTTCATATTAATGAACACAGTAAACCAAAAATGATCACTTTATGGAACAGAGATACTAGGAGCTAATAATAAATCAAAGCAAGAGACTGCTCAAACTATGGCCTGCATACCTCCTTTAAAACATTATTTGCATCAGAAGTGGGTTCAACTCTCCGGACCAGTACACCCTGCAACACACGTCATGGAAAAAAACCATGCGAGAATTAGGATGCTCAGTAGATACAGACCTTCGATGTTCACATAAAGGTAGAAATAGTAATGCTACCTCAGTCTCTTAACAAAAAATATCATGAGATAGGCACTAAATTTGGAAGTAAATTTGGCAGCCTAGAGATCTCAATATTTAGATTTTGCTTTTACTCAAGAACATGTCTCCTCACTACCACTTGTCTAGCATATAACTCTAGGGCTCCAAGTCAGGCCACGCTAGGCCATGTCAAGGTCAGCCCAAAATATAGAACCCCACCCAATCTCTGCTCAAGACCAGTCAGCCTAAGTGACTCAGATTGAACACAGCCTATTTATAAAAATGAGCTTCAAGCCAAGTTCAGGCTAGCCCAAACTTACAGTATGTGGGCTGCCAAGCTTATTAAAAATATTGTTTAATATAATATCATATAATCACACAATTATTTTTCTACTTTATTTTTATAATATATATGAAGTTTGTGCCAGACAGGCCCATTGAGGTGGGATGAGGCCTGATCAAATGTGGCCTGACCCTTCAAGCCTCAAACTTGGATCCAAACTCCGCCCAGCCCAGCCCAAGTTGCAGCAGCCCTATGTAACTCTATCACGACATAAAATTTATCAAGTATTCTCTTCATCACGACTTGGATAACAAATCAAATATTACGAACATGAAACAAAATGCTAACAATCACATGCATACTGAGACAGATAGCCATCATGCACCCATATTTCCTTGCAGTTTGACCACATAACAAGTCCGACTATCAGGTTCAGGTGTCCAGATTTCTTCCCCAAAATTGAATAAGTCAAATGCAAAAGTGTGAAACTTGTCATTCTTAAAAAATTTCTACATTTTCATTGGATGGCACATAAGGTTGTAAAAATGCCTATATGCCACAAGCCAGCAAATTCTCCACAGTTCTAGCAGCCGCCAGGAACTTAGCAGATGAGCACCTTATTCATGCATACCCACATTGTCTTCCCTATCTCCCTCTCCTTCCAACCCCAGACTCCCCACCACAACCCGACTTCCTGTCTCCTCTCTTATTGCTCTTCCATTGTACATCAACAGACCTTCTTGCTCAGAAGAAAAAGAAAAGGAAGAAAAAGTAAATCCCAACCTCCTCACCACAACTCCCACTTCACATCCCCTCTCCAGTTGCTCCTCCATCCTATGTATGTCATCTGACTTCCTTGCCCAAATAAAGCATACACCAAAAACAAATGCCACAAAAACAAGCGATACCAACAAAATGCATGTAGTTGGGAAATCTGTTGGGCATTTTTTTGCAAGTTGTAATGAATACTTTCTCCAGATAAGCAGAAAAATGGATATTCACATTCGTAGATATGATGAAAGAGGTCATTTAAGTTTGGACTGTCTAAGAGAACATACCTCATTAGACTGCACTTTTAAGCATGCACGGAGTGCTGGATTCTCCAACTTTTGCAGCAAGACTCCAAGACAAGGGAATCCTGAAAATTCATGTCTGAGATTACTTGGTGGGGATCCACCTCAATTTGTTAAGATAAATCCTGATTAACTATGTTCCAGACTTAAATAAAGACAAATAATGTACTAATACGTAATGCAAGAAGACTAAAAGCACTAAACTCATGCTGAGAACCTAAAAATTTGATTTATGACTCATCCCAAAAAAAAAAGCTTCATACTACAAACAAGTTTGTCTATGATAGAACTGCAAGCTTACCTATTGCATGAAATGTACATCTCCCTACTGAGAGTATGCATGAACACAGAGACACAGGCTTTTACTATGTATATAAACTGTTTAAGTATATTAATTCGTGTATCTCCTAACCTTAAGGTATTGGGTTGGTTAATTAACTCTAGATGGTATCAGAGCCAAGGCAGGTTGTGAGTTCGAATCCCCATGGAAGTAGAAGTATTCTCCCTGAGTAGTAGTGTACATGTGTGCATGTGTTGTGTGGACTCACACCTGGCTCCCAGAGTGTAACCAGGAGAGAACAGTGTTCCTCCTGGGGAGCAGTATTGAAGCTTATTAATTTGTGTATCTCCTAACACCTTAAGGTTTTGAGAGAGTAGGTTAGTTTACTGTAAACATAAACAATACTACAACAATAAAGATAATATACAAGAAAACACATAATATAACTATATTATGTATTTCTTTGTCTTATTTTTTTATAAGTAGATTTGATTATCTGATTTTACATTAGAATGGTAAAACAAAAAGAAGCATGGACCAACATAGTCTATATATCAATGTTATCTTTTGCATCTAATATGAGAAGCTATAAACAAGAAGGATGGAAAATCAACAAGAGTAAAAGAGAAAAAAAATGGAAATAATGAAGAAGAAACAATAGAAAAAGCAGCTGTCCTGTTATCCTTTGAGCGCCTTCAACTTGTATTGTCTCAATCCATGCAATCATTGGTCTTCATTACACATAACAAAACCATCTTAGTCGACTTTCCCTCATCTTATCAACTATTAGTGCTAATCGTAAGCTCCCACAAATCGGTTCATTTCTAATTCTATCCTTTCTAGTCTTGCCACTCATCCATGTCAGCCACACCCATTCTATGTAAGTATTGTTTGTTGGCTGCCCTACAATCTGTTCCATAAAGCATGGCTGGTCTTATAGGCATCTTATAAATTGTCTCTTGAATTTTAGTGGTATTCTTTTGCCACACAGCACTCCAAAAGCACCTCTCCACTTCAACCATCCCACTCTAATACAATGATCAACGTCATCTGCAAGATCTCCCTCCTTGTGCATGATTGAACCAACATTACAAAAATGGTCACTCCAATGTTATCTCTTGGTTATCAACCTTAACTACTCCCTCATTTCTACTCCTATTTTACTAAACTTGCACTCCATACATTTTTTTTTAGTTCAGCTCATCTTGAAAACATATGATTCTAAAACATCCCTTCATAGTTCTAACTCGGCATTTACCCCCTCTCTATCTAGTCTTGTCAGTATATTGGCAAACAACATACACCATGGCATATATATATATATATATATATATATATATATATATATATATATATTGATGAATAAAAATTTTATTAAAGAGAGAAAAAGAACAGGGGAAACAGCTGAAAACAGAAGAAGAAAGAAATAAAACTCATTGAGAGATGAGGCCTAATTACAAGAACAAACTAGAAAATCAATCCCTTTGAATGTCGTCAATAGAGGTTCCTTTGAAATCATCCGAGGCCTTTACCCAAGAAGCAATGTCGAAAATAATTGAGTCAATAACCTCGAGGACTGGCTTCTCAAAGTCTTTAAAAATTCTTTTGTTTCATTCCTTCCAAATGCCCCAACAAATTGCGTGAAGAATCACAATCCACAGCCTTTTCCCCTTATGATTAGATAGAGAAATCCTCTGTTGGCAAAGGAGATCAATAAGATTTCTAGGCATCACCCAAGACAACTTTGCTCGGGAAATGAAATGATCCCATATAATGCGGGAAAATGAGCAATGAATAAATAAATGAGGTCCCGATTCCCCATCCGCCTTGCAAAGAACACACATATGGGGAGATATAAATAAGCGTGGACGCCACCTTTGCAAGAGGTCCATAGTATTCATGTTATTGTAAGCGGCAATCCAAATGAAAGCTTTGACTCAGGGAGGAAAAAGACAATTCCATATCGGATCATGAGGAAAGGGAGGAACAAACGGATTCTCAATATGAGACCTCACAAGGAAAAGAAAGAGGGATTTCACTGAGAAAGAACCCGAAGAGTCAAGAGACCACACAAATCTATCTGGGAGGATATGGGAAAAGCAAAATCCCTCAACTAAATCCTTGGGGGATGGCAAGGAATCTAACTCCCAAGGAACTGAAATCTCTAGAAAACACAAGATTATATGATAAACCAGAGGAAAGGGGAGAAAGGATTTCAGAAATGGTGGCATCTTTGTTGATGGCAGTGCAAAATAACCTCGGATATTTGGATGAGAGGGAAGAATCTCCCACCCAAACATCGTTCAAAAAAATGGTATGGTTTCTACTACGAATAACAAGAGAAAAGAGGGGGTGAAGGATGGAGTGAACTGCTATGATTATTTTCCAAATGACGGATGTTCTATAAGAAATAGAGGGGTTTATGTCTAATCCATAGTGAGTAAATCCATACTTATTGAAAATTAAGGAACGCCACAAACTGCCACCTTCGACATAGAATCTCCATATCCATTTCCCCAAAAGGGCTTGATTCTTTGGAAGCAAATTCTCAACTCCAATCTCACCTTCCTCCTTAATCTTACACACATCTTCCCACTTAATAGAAGGTCATTTTTGGATCCTCCACTATCCCATAAAAAATTCATTTGCATTTGCTCAATTTTCTTAGCCACTTTAATCGGCATTGAGAACATCGACATGAAATAAATTGGAAGGTTTAATAACACAACTTTTATGAGCATGATCCGACCTCCCAAGGAGATGTTCCTTTTCTTCCAAGTTGCTAACCTTTTTTTCACCTTCATAACCACCGGGTCCCAAAAAGAGCTTAGGCAAGGTTTTCCCTCAAGAGGAAGCCTAAGATATTTTAGAGGCCAAGAGTCAACTTTGCATCCAAGAATTCTAGAGAAAAGATGAGTATCTGTCACATTAATGCTCGAATTGCTAGATTTGTCCCAGTTAACTTTAAAGCTTGAAATTATTTCAAAGACCTGAAGAATATGCTTTAAATTTATCACTGCTTCCATTGATGGCTTGAGGAATACGATAATATTGTCTGCAAATTGAATATGCGAGATGACAACAGATTCATTAGGGGTCATGAAGTCTTCAATGATATTTGCTTGAGAAGCATGAGAAAGAAGCGCACTAAGAGAATTCGCCACCAAAGCAAATAAAAATGGAGACAACGGGTCACCTTAACGAATTCCTCTAGAAGCACAGAAAAATCCTTTCGAAGTACCATTGATCAAGATAGAGAACCATGGATATGAAATACACCCCATCATCCATTTGAGCCACTTGGGTTGGAATCCTTTTTTCATTATGACCCATTAAAGGAAGCTCCAATCAACCTTGTCATACGCTTTCTCCAAATCTATTTTGCAAACCATCCCTGATGCAGCTAATCTTTTCCATGAGTTGACACATTCATTTGCAATTAAGATGCCATCCACAATTTGCCTACCTTTGATGAGTGTGCTCTGAGTATTGGACACCACTAAATGCATGACACTTCGAATTCTAATTGAAAGAACCTTGACAATGATCTTATATAGGCTCCCAATTAGACTTATAAGTCTAAACTATGATAATGTGGAAGCACTGTTTACCTTGGGTATAAGGACAATGAAAGTCGCTTGGGCACCCATATGTAATGAGCCAGACTCGTGAAACTCATTGAAGACCTCAATGAGGTCCCTTTTAATTAACTCCCAACAAGATTGGAAGAAACCTATTGAGAAGCCATTAGGACCTGGAGACTTATCCTTGTCCATGCTAAAAACAACCACTTTTATCTCTTCCTCAGAAAAAGGTCTTTCCAAAGATGTCGCCAACTCTATGAGAATAGAATTCATAAAAAGATTGTCAATTCTAGGTTTGGGTGAGGGATCCCTGCTATATAGACTCCTAAAAAAACTTGAAGCTGTTGAGACAATTTCTTCAAAATTAGAAGTTTTCATTCCATCTACCACCAACTTCGTGATGAGATTTTTCCACTTTCTACCATTGACAACACTATAAAAAAAACTTGTATTTCCATCTCCCTCCTTAAGTCACTTATACTTTACCTTTTGCTTCCAAAATATTTCTTCATATCTCAAAATGGATGCAAGCTCCATCAGAACGGGGTTTCTCGACTCCTGTAACTCCCTAGGGAAACCCATATCAGTTGTAAGTTGCATATCTAAATTTGAGATTGCATCTAACACTCTTTTTTTTATTAGTCTCTAATCTTCCAAAAGAGTTTTTATTCTAACTCTTGATATGCCTTTTGACATTTTGAAGTTTCTGATAAAATATTGTTCCTTTGTCCCCTGACATGTTGCAATTATTCCACCAATTCTCCACATTTGAAAGAAAATTAGGATGAAGTGTCTACATATTCTCAAAACGGAACGGCTTAGGCCCATAACTTGTGTTTGGCGTGTTTAGAGTAATGGGCCAATGGTCAGATACTGGTCTAGATTGAGCTTCCTGAAAAAAATTGAGGAAAGCCGTCTTCCCAACCTGTTGATATAAGAAACCTATCCAATCTGCAAAAAATAGGTCTCTGCCTAGCATCAGTCCAAGTAAATCTTCTGTTTAGGAGAGGAGGGTCTCGTAATTCCATATCAGCGATGAAATTGTTAAACTCTCTCATAGTTCTCGATGTTCTACCACCTGAGCTTTTTTCAAAAGGAAAACAAGTTGCATTGAAATCACCACCAATCACCCAAGGCCCACTCTATCTAGCGTGGATGGGAGATAGGTCATTCCAGAAGGATTGCAAGTTTGAAGAAGACGCTGGACCATAAACCCCTGTATCCACTGCCACCAAGTCTCAACAAGGGAAAAAGAGATGGAAATAGATAAGGAACCGAGGAAAACATCAATTTTAGATAAGATGTGAGCATCCCATGCAATCAAAATGCCTCCTGATGTACCAACAGTAAGAAGAAAGGCCCACTCATCAATTTTGGAGCTTGTGAGACTATTCAACAAACACTTGGTGATAATCTCCTTTTTTGTTTCCTGGAGAATGATGATATCTGGATTATAATTCTTGATACATGTTTTAACCATTCTGCGTTTTTCAACTCCACCCAAACCTCTTACATTCCAAGAAAAAATCTTCATATGCAACCTGAACAACCTTTTGGTAATCGTCTAGATGTTGTAGACTCGCTACCACCTTTCATTTCCCACAAAAAATTCCTTAATTCTCTAAGAACCCTATCCCCTTTTTTTTAAGAGGAATCATCTGCAATATAATCAGAGATTTTCACAGCTTCACCCTCCACATTAACTGACAACAACCCCATTTTATCCACTAAATCATCCATCCCACCTGCATTCAGATTTTAGAAATCTACTTGCCCGTCCACATTCAAATCCTTCTCAATCAAGCATGGATCATCCTCAGACATATGTGAATTAGACTCAATAGAACATGGAACACTATTTCAAAAGAGGTGGCGTACCTTCTAGATTGTGTGGTTGTCTCCTGGGACTCAATAGAGATGGAATATCACTCCCAATATGGCATTTTAACGCTACATGATCCTATTTGCTCATACTTACAGACGATTGTTGGTGCCCAAATAAAATCCTTAAGTCTTCTTCAACCGGTGGTTAGGTTCTCTTTAGCACATCCTCTTCCGAACAGTACTCGTCCAAAGCTAACAAAAAAAGAAGATTATCATGCTCATCTGTCGAGTCATTCTTACCCTCCTTTAGCATGAATTCAGAAGGTGAAACACCTAATTGAGGTCTTTTGTTTGGCGAGAATATCGGCATTGAGAATTGTCCCACAGAAGCTATTGGGGTCTGGACTACGGCTGTGGGAAAAGGACCCCCCAAAACTTCTCTCCATGATGAGCCAGTGGATGACGGAGACATGTCTCTCCTTGAAGAGCCAAAAGAAGAAGAAGAAGCAATTCTCCTTAGTGAAACAACATAAACTACACCTTTTGTTGAATCAGCAAGAGACGATGAACCATGGAAAGTTATCGGCAAAGAAGCAAGTCTCATCGGGGATATAGGGTTGGCATCGCGAGACTCAACATTCATCTTCCGATCCATGCAAGAAATCTTGAAATAGCTATCCACGAACGGCTTCTGGTAAACATTTACAACGCTTCCAAGAACTTTTCTTAGATACAGACCACAAAAATCAGGTTCTGGGCTACTAGATTTTTGGGCTTTGGCCTGAGGCCCATTTGATGTGCTAGGGCCCACAATGTGTCTCCACTGCTTTATGGTTTTGGGCCTAGCTGACTGGCCTTTTTTATCCGGGGGAGGGCCTAACACACCTTTTCCTTTGGTGGCAATATGAATCCTAGGCTTTGAAATTTGAAATGGGGGCATCTTCGTAAGACCACCACATGATACCTCTATTGAGAGGGGCAGGGTTTGGAAAAAACTCATGGCCTGTAGGATGACAATTGTTCCCACTCAAGCTGTCCAATCTAGTGCTCCCCAACTCTTTTCCTTCCTCATTGCACATCGGCAGAAAGCCACGATCAGAGCAGCGCACCTCCACAAATTCCGACTAGTCTGTGACAAGCAGCTCCACTTCCACCAGCACCAAGATGCTTTGGTTTCTTAGATTCAAGGAGATAACACGAGGGATCTTAGAGATGTCCAAACACTCAACCATAATACGAGCATACTCAAGGAAAGACAAATCTATTGAGTTTTGGTCAATCTCTCTAAGAGAACCACATAAAACACCAACGGATCTAAAAGTTTTTGAAACTCCAGCTATCAAAAGGAATTCCGATTAGTTTAATCCATCGTGGCCCAACAATGTCTTCAACGTTAATGAGACCTTGCGTTTGATCCCACTTTTTGAGAACAATCAAACCATTCCTAAAGGGTAATTGACCCAGAGATAATCCGGTTTGCTTCGTTTGGGGAACTTGCAAAGATAATACCCCTTTGCCAGAGACGAAGCAAAAGGAACAATGCGTAAGAATGCACCAAGGGTTTGAGGAATAGATTTTTGAATGTTGGACATTGTTTCTGCCCAAAATGGAGGCGCTCCCCATATCTCACACACACAGGCATTACCTTAGTTTCTTCCCTTGTTGTTTACCCCCAAAAGAGCCTGGGGAATTTTAGGGCTATTCCCATGATACGTTGGATTCTGATTGATCGATCCCATTTGCCATAAGACCTCATTAAAACTCAACCAGCCGGAAAAATTTTCACCTTTCGGGATGATTACATGCCCATTTTTCGCCTTCGCTTTCCCGTAATTCAGATATACCAACCCCAATTATTCAATGCTCGACGAAGGATAATGGTGCTTTCCTTGGACCGAAGTGTTGCTTTGATCTCCTCTTCACCATCATTGTAGGAACGTAAAAGAAAATCACCAATCAGTCTATAGAAATTTTGTACAAAATTAATCAAACGAGGTTTCCCTTGCCCCTTTCAATAACCCTAAACCAGTTCTCGTCAAGATACAACTCAAGAGATTTCAACTCTATCAATAGGAAACATTTATTGAGAACGGGATTGGATTTCATGGCTTGGTGAGGACTTCGCCAGCATTCCGATTCAAAACCAGCAAAGGCTGGTGAGAAAGTTTCCCCTAACAGAGAAAAGTATTGGGTTCCCAGTTTACCTGAGGAAGAAAGAAAGAAGAGTGTTGGACCAGCCAGTGGCGGCGATCTAGCTAGGTATCCGGCTGGAGAGACACTAGGATAAACTTAGGCAAAAGCTGCTTCTTTAAACCCGCAGCCGATTCATCGTCACCGGAAAACGTAATGATCCTTTAGACTCTCAGTATAATGCACAGAGGTCTCAACACATTTTGCAACCTTTGTACGTAATATATATACATATGCCCCCCCCTAGTGTAAGCCTACTACGATTGCAAACTCGCTCGTCTCTCCCTCAATTGTCCTAAGTATAGTTATCCTCCATCATACATTTCTGTAACTAAGTATATTTGCTTGGGACTCCTTTCTTTTCCAAAACCTACCAAGTGATCTCTTTTGGTACCCTATCATATGCCATCTTTAAGTCAGCAAAGACCATGTGAAGATCTTTCTTCTCTCTATACTTTTCCATCAATCACCTAAGTAGGAAAATAGCTTTTATCATCGATCTCCCAGCCATAAATCCAAATTGATTTTCTGGCACTCTAGTTTCACATCTCAGTCTATGCTCAATCATTCTTTCCCATAGTTTTATTGTATGTCTTAATAAGCTTGAACCCACAATAATTGGTGCAACTTTGAATATCCTTGTCATATAGGCATCAATACTTTTCCTCCACTCGTTTGACATTTAATGTATATAGAAAAGCGAAGTATTTGTTTTGTTTTTGGGCTGGAAATTGTAAAGGGTTTGGTGGATATTCTTTTGTAGCTATCAAGAGGAGGATGGGGAAATATTTTTAGAGATTCCTCCTCTTTGTAACTCGTGGGGTGTGGGCTTTTGGGGATGCCTTATCCCCCCCCACCCCGCCTTTCTCTTAATGAATTTTTCTTCTTATCAAAAATGTAATAAAATTCTTGTTAAATAATATCAAGAAACCCTGTTAAAGTATTGTAATAACCAAAACCCAAAAAGACACAAACTTAAATAAATCAGAAGCCATGACCTTGAAGGTTTGTCGATAGAACATACCATCAAGTCCGATGAACACCACATATACATAGATTACAATTTCTGTAAGTATTGTAATATACCCAAAAGTTTTACTTTTGAAAACAAAAAACAATAAAAAACAACCTTATCCCAACTATTTGGGGTTCGCTACATGAATCTTGTTCTGTCATTTCACTCTATTCAGGACCATATATGTTGCTAAATTACAAGCAACCATGTCTCTCCTTACTACTTCAACCCAGGTCAATTTTGGCCTTCCTCGTGTCCTTCTAGCTCCTTCAACTTGCATCATCTCACTTCTCACGGGTGTAGTCATTGGTCTTTATTCCACATGACCTAACCATCTCAGTTGACTTTCCCTCATTTTATCACCTATTGGTGCTACACCTAAGTTCCCATGAATGGATTCATTCCTAATTCTATCCTTTTTAGTCTTGCCACTCATTCATCTCAGCATCCTCATTTCAGCCGCACTCATTTTACGTACGTGTTGTTTGTTGGCTGCTCATCATTCTACTCCATAAAGCATGGCTAGTCTAATAGTTGTCTTAAAAAATTTCCCTTCCATTTTAGTAGTATTCATTTATCACACAACACTCCAGAAGCACCTCTCCACTTCAACCATCATGCTCTAATTCTATGGGCAACATCATCTAAAATATCACCCTCTTTGCGCATAATTGAACCAAGATAACAAAAATGGTCACTCTGAAGTATCTATTGGTTATCAATTCTAACTACTCCCTCATTTCTACTCTTATTTTGGCTAAACTTGCATTCCATCTATTTTGTTTTAGTCCGGCTTATTCTAAAACACCCATCCATTGTTTTAACCTGGCATTTACCAACTCTATAGTCTCATCAATCAACACAACATCATCGGCAAACAACATACACCATGACACATCCTCCTGTATACGCCTACTAAACTCATCCATAACTAAGTCAAGAAGGTACGAACTCAACACTGACCCCTAGTGCAAGCCTACTGTGATCGCAACCTCACTTGTCTCTCCCACGATTGTCCTAACACTAATTATCGCTCCATCATACATATCCTTAACTAGGTTAATATATCTACTTAGGACCCTTTCTTATCCAAAACCCACCAAATGGTATATCTTAGTACTCTATCACATGCCTTTTCTAGGTCAATAAAGACCATATGAAGATCTCTCATCTCTGTCTTTTTCCATCAATCGCCAAAGTAGGAAACTAGCTTCAGTTGTTGATCTCCATGCATAACTCCAAACTGATTTTCAAACACTCTAATTTCATGTCTTAGACGATACTCAATCACTCTTTCCCATGGTTTCATTGTATGGCTCATAAGCTTGATCCCACAATAATTGGTGCAATTTTGAATATCCCCTTTGTTTTTGTAGATAGGAACCACAATACTTTTCCTACACTCATCCAGCATTTTTTTAGTTCTAATGATATTGTTAGAAAGCTTAGTTAACCATGATAAGCTATCTCCATACATTTTTAAACCTCAATTGGGATACCATCTTAACTAGGTTAATATATCTACTTAGGACCCTTTCTTATCCAAAACCCACCAAATGGTATATCTTACTACTCTATCACATGCCTTTTCTAGGTCAATAAAGACCATATGAAGATCTCTCATCTCTGTCTTTTTCCATCAATCGC
>JAOXJP010163068.1:0-12846 GCA_025762735.1 Platanus orientalis
GTGTGGTCAGGTGTGTGGCTCTAGAGGGGGGTGAGGTGTGTGGCTGAGGTGAGGAAGTGGGGGCAAGTGAGAGGGCTAGTAGAGGTGGGAGAAGCTTGTGGAAGCTTCTAGAGAGGGGGTGAGGTGTGTGGATGGGGTAAAGCGTTGAGAGAGGTGGTGGGCCCCTTTGTCATGTGTATAGTGGAGGAAGGAGGTGAGAGAGGGGGTGGGACCCATGGTGTGGGGTGTAGGGTTTAGGATGGTGAACCTAGGGTATCCAAAATGGGGTATTTTGGAATAAGCAATTATTATTTTGTTCTCCTTTACTATCTGAGCTTACTTTTGGGTCCTATAACTTCAAACTTCTCACGGTTTATAAGTTTTTTGAATTTCTCAGACATTTTAGTCACAACACAATTGCTGGAATTGGAATCTAAATAAAAACTGGCTCTGAAGGTTCCCAAACCGGCTCGTACCAGTGGGGGAGGAAAAAAAGGGTAAAATTGACCTTTTAAATCCGTACATGAAAGATAGTTCTCAAGATTTGTGAGCCAAAGGATTTGATTGTTCATAAATCGGATGTTCGATCTGAAAGTTATGTCTAAAACCCTGAATTGTCCTAGACCAAATCTTCCGTAGACTTGAGATAAGTTTTTCGTAGATTTGAGTGGGGTATAATAGTGACCATGGTTGTTTGGGTCTTGGAACTACGAGCCCATAGGGAGATTTTCAGAAGAAGGTCACTTGATTGAGTAATATACCCTAAACTTGTGAAATGTTAGGTCATGAGTTGTGCTGAGTCTGTGAAAATATTTCTCTATTAGGGCATTTATCAACGATCTCGAAAAATTTGAAAAAATGAGCCTGACCTTGAGGGATTTGGACTTCCAGAGAGTTCTCGGAGGCTCACCGAGTGTTTATGGCTGATAAAGATGAATTGGCTGTATTTTGGGGTAGAATGGGGTAATTAAGGGGTATTGGGTCTCTTATGGTTTTGCTTGGGGATATCTTGGGCTTACCAGGGTAGGGTCACTGACTGGTTAAGTTTCTGATTAGTGTTGGGCCTTCAAGGATTTACCGAGGGTCCGATTTTAGAGAGAAATGGTGTATTTTAAGGATGTGGGGGAAAATGGTAATTTTCTTACCCTTTTGTGCTTTAATATGAGAAGGTTTATGAAAGTTAGAGAATCTTAGAAAAAATGGGTTTCATAGCCTATAGTTTGAGATCTTTAGAGGTGTAGGGGTAAAATGGTAATTTGCCAATCCTTTGGGATTTTAATGCGGGAGGCCTTATGAAAGTTGCTAAATTCCAAATGTCTTCACTATATAGGATATTTTGGAAAGTTGTGGAGAAAATGAGTTCAAATAGGCTTTGATTTAAACTTTTGAAGGTATAGGGGTAAAGTGGTAATTTGCCAACCTTTTGATGTTTCAATGTGAGAAGGCTTATGAAGGTTGAAAAATTCAAAATGTCTTTGTTGTAGAAGGAATTTTGAAAAGCTGTGTTTAATAGGGCTCAATTGGGATTTCTAAGGGTGTAGGGGTAAAATGGTAATTTTCTAGCATTTTGATGCTTCAATGTGGGAAGGCTTGTGAAGGTTGAAAAATTCAAGAGTTGGTGAAATGATAATTTGAGACCTTCAGAATCCCAATATGTTTTCCGGGTTTAGCTTGAATTATTTTGTGGATTGAAGTCAAATCGCTTTTATTGCGTTTGTAACCAAAATATCCATTGAGCATGTCTACCTATCTAAAGTTCAAGGGTATCTAGATTTTGGTTCTATCCCATGCTATAATGAACCCATCTTGTTCCATTTATTGACCTGAGTCAAAATTTGGGTGCTGACAATATCTAATTTTAACTTACCCATTTTTCAAATTTTAGGATTGATTATAAATTGATTTTAGTCTTTTTAACTTAGCCCAAGTGTGTATGTGTGTTGCAAGGTGTTTACTCAAGTATTTTGTCAAACAAGTAATATGCAAGAGTAGTAATGAGCATCAAAGTAAAGAGACAAACAATCACACACTCAATCCACAACAAGAGATTTATAGTGGTTCGGCATTAGAGCCTATGTCCACTTTTCTAAAGATCACCACTAAGCTTAGGTATATTTCATTTGGGTTCTATTACAACTTAGGTCAATATACAAAACCTAACTACTTTCTCACAAGCAAGCTAACCAACAACACTCAGTGTCTTCGGCAAGTGTGAACTACTTCCGATGTCTCCGGTTGAGGTAATCAAGCTTCTAGGGTCTCCGACGGAAGCAAGACAAGAACAATAGTAAGTATGAATACAAGGTTAAGCAAATAGTACCATAAAATGGTTAATGTTGCTTGTTGCACAAAGTGGGGTGCTCATTGTTGAGCTAGTTTTCCTTAGTTTCCTACAAGCTCCAAGTTCTTGGCTCTAGTGCTCCTTGAGCTTAGCCAAATGTGAGTTTTCTCTTGGGAAAGTCTCACCACAAGTTCTCTTTAATAGTATTAGAGTGGTATTTAAAAAAAGAGAAAGAGAGAGTGATTCTAGAGTATGATGTTAGCTATTCAAGCTCAAAACCAGAGGAGTAATGGTGTTTTTCTTAGTGGGGGAGGCTCTCAATATAGTAAACTTTGTAACCCTCTCTAGGTAGTTTGGAGTGTTGAAGATACTTTACCCTAGTGGGAAAAGTTCCCTTTTATAGAGGTGATGAGCACTCACAACCCTTGGATTGAAATCTTTTACAAACGAGCATCTCTTTATAGCCTTAGATTTTGAAAAATGGGATTGAAATTTTGAAAATCTCGCATTGAAAATCATATTTTTATTTGTTTTTACCAAAAATGCCCTCACAACTGATTGAGAGATCCTTAATCGATTATGGCTCGCAATTGATTACGGATCTCGCAATTGATTGTGGCTCAAGATTAGGCTCACAATCAATTGTGAGATCCCTAATCGATTACGGGTCTGAGATTTAAAGCCAAGATCTGTTCCGTAATTGATTGCAGCTTATGGGGCCTAGCTCTCAGGATTCTCAGAACTGCACCCGAATCTGGGTTGCAATTGATTGCTAGATCCCCAATCAATTGCATCGAGATCAATTGTGAGATTCACAATCAATTACGGCTCCAAGATCCTGAGACCTTGGTCTAGGCACTTCAAATGGGCTTGTCCTTGGGCCTTCTTTCCTTGGGTTTTGTGAGGGACCTACCCCCATGTCTACATTCATTTTAAGGTCTCAAAATACTATGCAATGCATGCTTTATACCTTTATTGGTGTGGCAAGTCTGAGGTAGTCTCCGGTCTCTTCTTCAAGTCTTTGGTCCTTTTTGTCTTCATGTATTGAACTTGTGAGAGTATGTGACACTTATAAGACACAAGCCACTACACATTTGTCCATGGGATTGACATACACCAACAGGGGAAATGAACTCCATCAAGCTTTATAAGTAGGAAGTAAGCATCAATCACTATGGGAGAAGGAAAATCCCCACAATCTCCATCTTTGAAATTGAGGTAACTTAACTAAACCTCACCCAAATAAAGATAAACTATGTTAACTTGATCATCAGAGGTCATTCGGTAGGTACCATACTGGTGCGAGGAGTGTTTTTAGGGAAGCTCAACGACTTGTAGGAACCAACCAAGGTCGAACTAGATCAGAAAGAATTAGTGAATAAACTTAAATTGACAGTGAGTTAGAATTTTACCACCCACATTAGTAATAAAAAGGATTAGGAAGGTTGATAGTAGGATTCAAATTCATTTCAGAAAATTAATTCAATTATTTTATGAAATAACAAGTGCAGTTCATTTAGGAGATTATTGAGAAACTCCTATAGAACCCTCATTTTCTTTGAAGGAGTCCTTTCAAGTGCCACAATAATACTGTAAGAACCTTATTTTTTTTTTTTTTTATGGTAGTGGAGAAAGTAGGGTTCAACCTCTTGTGAAAAACCCTAGAGTAGAAGTGGGGGAAACAAAGGAGAGAGGAAAACAGAGGCTTGTTGAGTTTTTGTGAAGGACTTCTCCCATAGGAACGGTAAATGGTCATCTATTCTTTAAGTTATGGTTAGGGTTTTCAATTTATAGATAATATTTCTATTTTATGATGTTTAATTTGTTTTTACCTTAGTTAATAGCAAAGATGATTCATTTTATTATATTTTTATACATATTTCCATACCTATATGAGTGGATTCAATGATTTGTATGTATTCTTGCATTTGATAGCGTTTGTTTGACATGAGATTTAAATGAATGCATGGAACTTTTTAGTGCTTGCTTAAAATTATAAAATTAAATTTGTATTTCATTTTTTGAAATGGTTTTGAACTATATTGCATGATTTATCTTTTGTTGTGAAAGGATAGTGAGAGTATTAGGAAGAAGAGGTTACACCAAGTTAGGTATAGAAATAGGGAGTTAAGGGATTTTTAGGGTTAAATAGGAAATTTTATGTTAGTTACAACTCCAAAGGTGTGGGCATCATGGAAAGATCAGGGAGGTCTGCCGGCCCCACTTCGGGGAAGAACTGCACCCGGCTTGTTGGCCTCTGGGTTTGGGTTTGGAGTCGCCACCAACTCGAGTGTTTACAGGCGGGGTTAGACGCCTGCCTCCTTTTTAAGGAAAATGAGGAATGAGACCTTTTGGGGGCCTGGGCTAGGCACTCAGGCCTAGGGTTAACTCTCATTACCGGTCTAGTTTTTCAGGACCTGGGTAAGCTGTTTGGTTGTGATTGGAGAAGGTGTTTGACACCCTAATCACCCACCTTTTTAGGGTGGCTCCTCTAATCTAATCATTTTTGTTTTAGTTTTATTAAGTAGTGAAGGAAAAATTATTTTAAAGGGGTTTTATATTAATACGCTTGATCACGTAGGCATACAACTGATCTCTAGTACACATGATCTCTCACAGAGTGAGAGTTCAGGCATATGGCTTCAATTGGGTCCCACTTAACCCTTGCTGTTAATTCCAGAGGTTGGAGTTCACATAGAAGACATGTTTTTACAATTTTATGGGTTTTAGGACTGTTGTAAGTATTTGGACACTTGGGGACACAGTTTAAAGTCACTATGATTAGGTACGCCTGAATTAATCAAGGTATGCCTGAACTCCATATACGCCTGATTTCTCATAGAGTGAGAGTTTAGGCGTATGGCTCCAATTAGATCCTTTTTGGGGCTTGCTGATTTGTCAGAGGACTGGGACTCTTCTTGGGGAATTTTTAAGGACTTAGAAGCTATTTATGGGTCATTGTGGGATTGAGGACAATTTAGAAAATTTTCTGTTTTGGTACGCCTGAAAGCCAGTGTACGCTTAAAAGCTTGCTATGCCTGATCTCTCACAGAGTGAGAGATCAGGTGTACTGTTCACAGAAAGCTAGTGACTGTTTTTTGGGTTTTTGGGCAGTTTTCTGGGGTCCATTGACCCTAGAATTTTTTAGGGGGGGTGAATAACATCCCCGTAAGGGTTTATAAAATCTCTTAGCCTCTGAAGAAAGGGTGGGGCCCACTCTTGAAATTTTTCCAAAGGGAAAACACTATGTTTTTAACACATATTTTTCAATAAAGTTTAGGTTCTGGGGTCTATATCTCGAGATCTAGAAATAAGATGGGTCCCAAAATTTACAAGGAAGCTAAGGGTTTAGTCATGAGTCTTTAGTTAAAATTTTAGATTCAAATTCATTTTCTACAGAGAGTTATAGCTCAAACAATATGCATAACTACTGAAATACAGATTTTGGACAACATGCTATATATTAACAAATAGAATGCAGTAAAAATAGCAGGAATTTACATATGGGTTTGCAAAAAATTTATTATGTGGTTGGGTAAGTTAAATAAACATAAAATCAAGAAGTTAAGCGTAACTCATTTTAAGAAAATGCTAAAAAATTATAGATGGTAGAACACTTTGTAAAACAGTGCATGAGCACACTATTTTATGGTGTGAAGTGGGGTCCATTTGTGGAAACAAGCCACATTATCTAAGGTCCAAATTGGACATAAAGGGAGGTCTAGGGGTTAGTGACATCTGATGCAAGTCACTGACCCTAGCTTAGCATGAAAACAAAAATAAATTCCTATGGCTAAAAAAAGAAAAAAAAGAAAAAGAAAAAAGGGGAAACAGATTGTCTCCCCCATGTCTCACTAATTGGGTCAAAGGGTGTGGGGTCTTTACAACAAGGTAGTAGGGTTTCTAAAATTTAAAAGGGGGGAGAAGGGGCCTACCTGGTTGTGAATTGTTCTCCTTCTTCTTCTTTCTTTCCTTTTCTTTTTCTTTTTCTTTCTCTTATTTTTCTCTCTTTTCTTTTCTTTTCTTTTCTCTCTTTTTCTGGGCTTTTTTGCTTGGCCTCCCTTTGATCATGATCATGGAGGGGTTTTTATAGTGGAGACCAAGGGGGTGAGTTGGAGGAGAAGTGTGTGGAAGGGGTGAGGCGGTTGGAAGAGATGGGGGTAGAAATGGGTGGTGGGGAGAGTGGTGATGTGTGGGGGTGAGGTGGCTGGCCATGGTGAGGGGTGAGGTGTTTGCTTCTAGAAGGTCTTAAGGAGGTGGGAAGGAATATGTGGATAAGAGGGAGTGTGGTGGGCCCTCGTGCCACATGTCATGTAGGGATAGGGTGTGAGGGAGAGAGTGGGGCCCAGGGAGGGGGTGTAGGATTTAAAAAAAGAATTAGGGGTACTTTAGGTAAAATGAGATTTTTGTTCGGATTTCACCCCGTTACAGTCTGGGTTTACTTTTTGGGTCCTATGGATCCGACTGTTCAAGGTTTATAGGTTTTTCGCTTCTCTCAGACATTCCGGTCACAATGGAAGTGATGGAATCAAAATTGGGTTTGGGCAAGTGGGTCAAAATAGGCCCAAAATATTCTAAGATTGGCCTATGCCAATGAAAGAAGGGTAAAAAGGTAAAATTGATCTTCAAAATCTGCATATGAAAGATAGCCCTCAAGATTTGTAAGACATGGGATCTAACTGCTTGTGGATCTGATGCATGAGTTGAAAGTTATGCTCCAAACCCTGAATTATCCTGAGATAAACTTCGCTTGGACCTGTGGCTGGTTTTTTCTAGGTTTGAATGGGGTGTGATGGAAATCATGGGTGTTTTAGGTCTTGGATTTGCGATGCCATAGGGCCTAACAGGTAGAGAATTTGAGTCCTGGTGAATTCCTGGGAGATTTTTGAAGGGAGGTCACCTGGTTAAAAAATAGCCCTGGACTGGTGAAGAATGGAGTCATCGAGCTATGTTGGGTTTGTGAAAGGGTTTCTTCATTAGGGCATTTATTAAAGATCTCAAAAAATGGAAAAATTGAGTCTGACCTTGATGGAGTTGGACTTTCGAAAAGTTCTCAAGGGCTTACTGAGTGTCCATGGTTGATAAAGGTGAGTTGGTTGTATTTGGGGATATATTGGGACAATTGGGAGACATTGTGTCCTTTGGGGTTTCTCTTGGGAAGGTTTATGGCTTACCAGGGTGTGGCCAGTGATTGGCTGAGTTTTTTATTTGTGTCGGGTCTTCAGGGTTTTTCTAAAAGTCTGATTTTGGGGAAAAATGATGTATTTTAAGGGTGTAGGGGGAAAATGATAATTTTCTTACCTTTTGTGCCTCAATATGGGAATGCTGATGATGGTTGGAGTATCTAGAGAAAAATGGGCTTCATAGCTTGTGGTTTGAGGTTTTTTGAGGTGTAGGGGCAAAATGGTCATTTGTTAGCCTTTTGGGATTTTGATGTTGGAAGCCTTAGGGAATTGTTAATTTTGAGGTGTCTTTATTATAGAAGAGATTTCAGGAAGGGTTATGGAGAAAAGAAGTTCAAATAGGGTTTGATTCGCACTTTTGAGGGTACAAGGGTAGGATGGTAATTGTAAGCCTTTCGATGCTTCAATATGAGAAGGCTTATGAAAGTTAAAAAATTCAAGGTGTCTTTGTTGATGTGGAGATGTCGAAAAGTGGGGTTTGATTGGGTTTGATTTGGGCTTCTAAAGATGTAGGGCTTAAATGGTAATTTGCTAGCCTTTCGATGCTTCAATTTGGGAAGGCTTATGTAGGTTGACAAATTCAAGGTGTTTTGGTTGATGTAGTGATGTTGGAAAGTGGGGTTTGATTTGGACTTCTAGAGGTGTAGGGATAAAATGATAATTTGCTAGCCTTTCGATGCTTTCATGTGGGAAGGTTTATGAGGTTTGGCAAATTTAAGATGATGGTGATTTAGAGTGCTTTCATTATGTTTGCAACCAAAATATCCATTGAGAATGCCTGCCTATTATCATTTCAAGGGTGTCTAGACCTTGGTCCTATCCCATGCTGTAATGAACTCTTCTGACCTCATTTATAGACCCGAGTCAAAATTTGGGTGCTAACAGATGCCCCTCCTTTGGTGTGCGTGGCGTAGCCATGCATAGCAAAGAGAGAAGCTCCTAAATTTTGACTCGGTAGAAGTATTACTTTCACTTTTGTATAACTCACGGATAGGTGGACTATTTTTGGTAAACTTATTATCTCATTTTGATGGATAAATGATAAGGTTAAAACTGGCCTCGCCTCCTTAGACTAAGGGTTTTTTTTTTGTAAATAGTGTCCCTTCTTTTGTGGTGAAATGCCTTCTTGAACAGAGAAACCATTTTATCAGCTTTTTGAAAAAAAATTCTGAAATGAATCAAAGAGTTTTGAAACTCTTGAAATTGGGTAGTAGTTGATTAAAGGATTCTTTGTCTTTTTGAAAAACGAGGTTTACCCATGAGTTATACTTGAGTTACTAATATCTCTTCCACCTTTAGTGATATTACTATAAGCATATGCATTGTGCCGGGAGACATAAATCATCGGCATATGGTGCAATTGCTAGAAATCGGCGGAAAACTTCGTCAAAGCCTGATCATGCAAGAGCAGTAAATTCATGCAAACCAATATGATGATCTTATCATTTGTCATTATTTCTGGCTCATTGTTCATAGTATGTTTTGTTGTCTTCTTTGTTTAACGATGTTTGTTTAGAATGTTAAATTTTTATGGCTAAAAGCCATGCTTTCTTTTGACATTTTTTTTTGTGGTGGCATGTGTTCTTATGAGATGATAGTATCGTTTGCCCCTGTTTTTGGACAAAGATATTTTCAATGAGATTCTCATAAGTTTCTTTTTTTGTGTTGAATTATAACTTTTGCCATTAATTTGGAGAATAGTTACGATGAACATTCCATAATCTATGTAGTGGTTGGTATCATTTATCCCCATTCCAGATAAATATACAAGCCCCATATTTCATAGATTGTGGAATAAACTATATCTTTTGCCCCTGTTCTGGACAAAAGCTATGAATGGAGAGACTCACAGAGAGATTTATAAAGCTTTCCCTAGAAAAGCTATGAGACCTGGGAAGACCAATTATCATGGATTGATCTCTAATGTTGTTGTCATCTCAAGCAAACAACGTTACATTTTTGTATTCCTCGCCCCTGTTCTAGACCAAGTTTACAACCTGTGGGACTCAAGGAGAGATTTTAGGTGACTTTCTCTAAAAAACCATGGGACCTTGGGGGGTCAGTGCTATATATTGTTTATGAATAAACTTTTAACGATTTATGATATAAATTAATGGAATATATAGGCTATGAATCGAACTTGTAATGGTGTCCTCATCTGTGAACCACACTATAGCCTAAGACCTGCCAGAGGAAATTTTACAACGACTCTTTCCTTAAAGCCAGGGTGCGATCCCGTAGGATCAGTTGTTGTGCCTTGCCTCGTAATAACATCCCAGTCATTGTTATGGGAGGTCTTTCATACAACATTTGAAATGAATGTGACTTACACTTATGTCTCAATATAAGCCTTGTCATGAGGGTGGCCTATGCTTAACTGGTTGGGCTGTTGAAGCGGCGACTGATTTGATTGGCAACACCATCGGAAGATGCCGTTTTACTCTCTCTAGAAGTTATGGGGGTCAAAGATGACCATGCTAGACAATAGTTGTCTGAGCTTTATGTGATGTTGAAATCGTGGTTCAAAGTATTGCTAGTCTTAGGGATTGAATTTATAGTTTTACATGTGTTGCATCAGGTAATCCTACGGGGTGACCTTAGCGAGTCATGTGGCAGATAATTGGCTAAATAGTAGGGGTCATTTGTTGGTTCGACCTATAACAGGATAAACTAGGGTGCCTCCTGCTACATCAACGTGACCTTTGTTAGGACTCTGTAGGAGATGTTGTTTTGCTCTCTCTAGAAAGCTATGGATGGTCAAGATTGACTGGGTGCTATGAGGGCAATGTTCTAGTCTTAAGAAAACACAAGAATTTTTGTGTTAATGGATTTGAAAATTACACAAACTTGTGGAACGAAGTGCGTTAGTTACTTGTCCTCAGCAAGTATCGCAGTTTTGCCATTCCTTGCAATGTCCTGACTTGATAAGCTGTAAGTAGAGGGCTAAACAGGGGTTGTTGGGAGTTTTTAAGACTCTCTCCGAAAGCCGTGGTGATTTTGAGAAATCAATGCTATTTATTTCTTGCACGAATTCCTCTGATGGTTGACATCTTACAAGAAATAGATAGGCTATGGGGTAGAATGCATTGCTCACACCCGAAGAACAAATGCCAAAGTGCCTTCTATAAGTTCACAACCAATGTGAAGTTACCGAACCTTGTGTGACAGTTGGGGCTAGTGGTGTTGGGAGAGATTTTTAAGCCATCTCCAAGGCTGTGGAAATCACGAAAGATTGATGCTAAATATGTCATGATTACTTTTGAGGGATCATTTCATGAACAACAGATAGACTTTATAGAATGATGCTCTGACACTTGACTACACCTGAACAACCAGAATGTCAAAAAAATTTCCTTTCTTTAACATCATTATAGACACTACGCTAATGAACCTTGTGCGCTAGTCAGGGCTTATTGGGAGAAAATATTAAGCTTGCTTTAAAAGCTAAAGTGATCCCAAGAGATCGGTACTAAACATTATTTTGTCATTGATAATAAATAGGCTTATGGTATGATGAAGATATTGCTCATGCTCGAAGAGCAACATCAATGGGTTTTGCCTTTTTGTAACACCACGTCGACATGGAGTTACTGAACCTTGTGTAGCGGACAGGGCTTGTCGGGAGAAAATATTAAACTTACTCCAAAAGCTATGGTGATCGCAGGAGATTGGTGCTACATATTTATCTTATGACTACCATTTGAGGGATTACGTTAGGGATAATAGATAGGCTATGGTATGATGATGATATTGCTCATGCCCGAAGAGCAACATCAAATTTTTTGCCTTTCTGTAACCCCCTAGTAACATAGGGTTACTGAACCTTGTGTGGCAGTCAAGGCTTGTTGGGAGAAAATATTAAGCTTGCTCCAAAAGCTATAGTGATCGCAGAAGATCAGTGCTAAATATTATCTCATGACTACCATTTAAGGGAATACGTCTGGGATAATAGATAGGCTATGGTATGATGGTGATGTTTCTCACGCCCAAAGAGCAACATCAAACTTTTCCTTTCTGTAATACCACGTCGACATGGGATTACCGAACCTTGTGCGGTAGTTAGGGCTTGTCGGGAGAAAATATTAAGCTTGCTCCAAAAGCTACGGTGATTGCAGAAGATCAGTGCTAAATATTATCTTATGACTACCATCTAAGAGATTACGTTTAGGATAATAGATAGGCTATGTTATAATGGTGATGTTGCTCATGCCCGAAGAGCAACATCAATAGACTTTAGACAATGGCTGGTCTGTTAGCCAAAATTTTGCGGCCTAGATTGGCTTGATTGTTTTGTCTTGAGGTGTGAAGAAAAATGTTTGTTTTGTTGTTGTTGCCCCCTTTTTTTTTTAAAGGGAAAAAGAAATTGTTATGTTGTTGTGAAAAATGGCCTTTGAGACAGTCGAGTACTAATGTCTTGAGGCTTTTGAAATGGCCACAATTTTGAAGCGGCCAACAAGAGGGCCTCAAGGTTTATTGAAGGGCAGCTTTTAGCATGGCATGATGTTTGTTAGTGCTATTTTTTTTAGGGGGCCCTAAATGTGTCCTCATTTTCTATTTGAAAGCGGCCTTTAAAACGGCCTCAAGAGTGTTTTGAGTGCGGCCTTCAAAATAGCCTGATCTTTGTCTGAAAGTGGCTTTCAAAACGGCCTCAAGGGTTGTTCCGAGTGTGGCCTTCAAGATGGCCTGATCTTTATCTAAAAACGGCCTTCAAAACGACCTCAAGGGTTATTTTGAATGCGGCATTCAAGATGGCTTGATCGTTGTCTGAAAGTAGCCTTCAAAACAGCCTTAAGGGTTGCTCTAAGTGTGGCCTTTGAGATGGCCACCTTTATTTTTGTGTGGCCTTGCAAATTGGCTAATGATTGAGATGATCTTGTGATGTTTATGACTTTCGGACCTAGTTGTCCTGAGCAGTTATGAAGAAGGCAGATGTCCTATACTTTTTGTTGGTAGAGCTTGACCAGGTTGATTGATAGATGATCTGAACTGACATTTGAGTTGTTGGTACTTGTTGTCTTTTCTTGAAGGATCTTCGTTCCAGAATTTCCTCAAAATGGTTTGATCATTCCCCTTGAGATTTTGGGACAGTGATGAGATCTTGTATGTTTAATCCTGAAAATGAATTGAATGTTGTCTACATATGCTATGAAGAATGGTTCTTCCTTGAATGTGGGTCAAAACTGGTTTGAGGGGAAAGTGTGACAACTTTTCCTTTGCCTTGATTGTGCTTGGATGTTTGAAAGACGAGTGATTTAGAGTGCCATTTCCGGTTTTCACTCCAAATTTTGAACTTTATTGCTCCCTTTTTTGCTCTTGTTAGAGAAGGTACTAACAAGCCTGGGTTAGAGCGCCATTTCTGGTTTTCACTCTAAGCTTTTTCTTTTTGCTCCCTTTTTTGCTCTT
>JAOXJP010163079.1:0-12846 GCA_025762735.1 Platanus orientalis
GGAATAACACATCATATATGAAATCTCACCAAAACTTTGTCTTTTTTTTGTTTAAGCTCCCAAGTCTTCCAATACCTCTTTCCCCTTTCCTTTATCTTTTGTAAAATTATTAAGTTTAGCATAAATTAGATATAGCAAGAAAATCTAGGAAGAAAACAAGCTATCTTATCAGATTTTCAGAGTTAAGAGTGAAACTTACCCAATTAAGAAAAAATTTCTCTATCTCTTTTCTTCTTTGTTATAATGAGGTAAAATGACTTAATTGAGTTACTAGTAGGGTTATAACTTGCCCATGATGAGATTCCACATGATTGGGGGACCAATGAACAAGTGTCACATAAAAAACACCATTTTAAATACTTTGTTGCATTATTTTTTTAGCTTCCCAAAGCTTGAGCCCTTACAACAACCCATAAACCTTGAGACCCCCCATCTCGAGAGCTCGCAAGGGGTCGTGAGCTCTCACAGACCCCCACCTCAAGCCCTCACGAGTAGTGGTGAGTCCTTGTGCTCTTGTATGTACATATTTTATAGTTTTACCCCTTTACGGAAAAATGTGATAAAATTTTCTAGAAAACTCTAAATTGGACATCGTTTGAGGCATTGGAAAATAGACTCAAAGAACTTTCTAATTATATAGGATTCATACCCAAATTGTCTTGGGATTGGTACAGGTTTTTCTGTGAAGTTACCTCAATTACGTACTTGAGAAAATTTCTGAATTTTGATAGTTTGTGGTCCAACTTGGGTTCTATACTTCTAAATTGGTCCAAAGGGTTCTTAAACCACTCTAAGGTTTATATAAACATGTAAAAATGATAATTTTACCCTTATGTTGATGAAATTATAATTTTACCCCTTGAGTGCAAAGCGGGGTGTTACACTCTCCCCCCTTATAAAAAATTAGTCATTGAATTTGTGCGTACCTTGGTTTGGAAACAAATGTGGGTACTTGAACTTCATGTCATCCTCTCCTTCCTAAGTAGCTTCTTCAGTGGTGTGATTGCGCCATAGAAACTTCACGTATGGGATGGTCTTGGTGTGTAAGACTACTCCTTGCAATCAATGATCATAATAGGTTATTCTTCATATGATAGATCATCTCGAATATCCAATGGAATGTACTCCAAAATATGAGAAGGATCTCGCATGTATCTCCTTAACATGGATACATGAAATATATTGTGGACATGAGATAATCTCTATGGTAAAACTAAACCATGGGCCACCTCTCTCACATTCTTGAGAATTTTGAACAACCCAATAAATCATGGTTCAAGATTCCTTTTCTTACCAAACCTGGTAACTCCCTTGAATGGAGAAACCTTTAAGAACATGTGGTCACCAACATCAAATTCTAGCTCCCTCCTTTTATCGATGTAACATTTTTGTCTGCTTTAAGATATTAGGAGTTGGTCTCGAATTAAGTGAATCTTCTTGGTGGTAATTTGAACTAATTATGGCCCAAGTAGTTTATGCTCCCTAAATTTTTCCCAGTGAATAAGAGTTCTACATCACTTATCATACATGGCCTCGAATGGTGCCATAAAAATGATCATTTGATAACTATTGTTATAAGTCAACTCAATGAGAGGTAGGTGGGTGTCTCAGCTACTTTTCAAGTCTAACACGTAAGCTCACAACATAACCTATCAATCGATCTGAGGATGAAAGGTAGTGCTATAGTTTAGTTTGGTCCCCATAGCGTAAGCGTGGATCTCTGTCAGATACAATGGTTGTTGGAATACCATGTAGTCTCACTATCTCATCCATATAAAGTTGAGTCAACTTGTCAAGTGGGTACAAAATGCGAATAGGTAAGAAGTGAGTTTTCTTGGTTAGTTTGTCAACAATCACCCAACTAACATCAATTCCCTTTTGGGTTTTTGGTAACCCAACTACGAAATCCATTGATATATAATCTCATTTCCATATCAGTATCTCAAGTGGCTGTTGTGTTTTGCCTAGATCTGCTGGTAAGTCAAACATTAAGCCACAAATTCAACTACATCCTTCTTCGTGTTACACCACCAGTAAGTCTCCTTGAGATCCTTGTACATCTTAGTACTACCAAGGTGAACTGTGAATGTACCTCCATGTGCCTCACCCAAAATCTCCCCCTTTAGCCCCTCGTTATTAGGAACACAAACGGTTTCTAAAGTGAAGAATGCCATCTTCCGGGATATTAAAGTCAACATGATCCCCATTCTTAACTTCTTCTGAAATCTAAACAAGATGCAAATCAATAAATTGGCTCTCTTTGATTTGATCAATTAGTGTGGGTTTCACCTTAAGTTGTGCAAGAAGAGCACATGTCTCATGTACCATGAGTCCAACATTCATCTTCTTCAACTCACTCAGTAGCGGTCATCTTCTAATAGTCAAACAAGACAAACTAGCAGAGGATTTTCTGCTCAAAGCATTCACTACTACATTAGCTTTTCTCGGATGATAGTGAATGGTACAATCATAGTCTTTGGTCAATTCCATCCACATATGTTGCCTTAAGTTCAACTCCTTATACGAGAAAATATACTTTAAAATCTTATGGTCGGTGTATATCTCGCAAGTCTAACCATAAAAGTAGTGTCTCTAAATATTTAATACAAATACTATCGCTGCCAATTTGAGGTCATGGGTAGGATAGTTTTGTTTATACGGCTTGAGTTGCCGAGACGCATATGCAATAACCTTGTCATGTTGCATCAGTATGCATCCCAAACCCTTCCATGAAGCATCATTAGAAACCACGAATCTACCAGATCCTGATGACAACATGAGAAGTGGAGATGACACTAATTTTTTCTTCAATTCTTGGAAGCTACTTTCACACTCATCACTCCACTTAAATTTAACATAATTCTAGGTTAGTTTAGTGAGTGGTCCAGCTATGAGGGAAAATCCCTCAACAAAATGCCGATAATATCCTATAAGGCCCAAGAAGCTACGAATCTCTGTCACATTTTTCGGTCGCAGTCAATCAACGAGATCTTCTGTGGATCAACAAAGATCCCATCCTTAGAGATGATATGCCCCAAGAAAGTTACCATATCTAGCCAGAATTCGTATTTGCTAAATTTTGCATACAATATCTACTCTCCTAGTGTACACAAAACAATTCAGAGATACTCTTCGTGTTCTGCTTAGCTTTTGGAATAAACCAAAATGTTACCAGTGAAAACAATCACAAAGTGATCCAGATACGACCTGAATAGTCGGTTCATCAAATCCATAAAGGCTGTGAGGGCATTGGTTAAGCCAAACGACATCACTAGGAACTCATAGTGTGTGTAGCATGTATAGAACACACTCTTCAAAACATCCTCCTTATTGATTTTGAGTTGATGATAACCCGATCGAAGATCCATCTTAGAAAACACAGTGACACCTTGAAGTTGGTCGAAAAAATCGTCAATCCTTGGTAATGGGTATCTATTCTTCACGGTCACACTATTTAGTTACGTATAGTCAATACATAATCTTATGGCTCCATTATTCTTTTTAACAAACAAGACTAGAGCTCCCCACAGAGATACACATTAAGACGTATGAATCCCTTATCTAACAACTCCTGCAATTGTATCTTTAGTTCCTTTAACTCAGTAGGTGTCATGCGATAATGAATAATCAAAATAGGTTCGAGTCTAGGTGCTACATCAATAACAAACTTGATCTCTCGATCAGGTGATAATCTAGGAAGATCTTTTGGAAACACATTAATGAACTCCCTCACAATGAGAATACACTCAACATCTGCTCTCTTCTTTGGTTCATCCACCACATAGACCAAGTACCCTTGCCAACCTTTACAGAGTAGGTTACTAGCTTGGATGGTGGAGATAAGACTCGGGAATAGACTCTTGTGTACTCCCTGAAATACAAACTCAATATGATATGGGATCCTAAACACCACCTCCTTCGTGTAACAGTTTACGGTAGCATAATAGGACACCAACCGATCCATCCCTAGAATGAAGTCAAAGTCCTTTATATCTAGGAGTATTAGATCAACAACCAACTCATGCCCATCAATGGCCATCACATAAAATCTACATATGATGTTTATGATCATAGTTTTTTTCAATGGTGTAGATATATGTGAAGTCTCATATATTGGTACGAGGGTAACGGTGGCAAGCCTCACAAAATCAGAGGATATAAAAGAATGTGTAGAACTCGAATCAATGAGTATGTGTGCAATATAATCAAAAGGTAAAAGGGTACATGTGACCATAGTCCTAGATGCCTCAGTGTCATACTCAGTAATGGCATAAACTCTAGCTTGAGTCATTGGTTGTGCCTTCACATTAGTGGTTCGACCAATGGAGTCCTCCCTCCAAAGAGGATAGTCTTGCATCATCTGGCCTACCTAACCACATTTGAAGCATGCGCTCAACTCCCTAAAGCACTATCCCCTGTGTGGCTTCTGGCATTTTGTGCATAACATTGTCACCCTCTTCATCTCAGGCTCCTTAGGAGCTTGCCGAAAACCATCAGGGTTAGTGGCCTCCCTCTTATGAAACCCACTAGGAGGAGGTCGCCTCCTATCCTACTCCTTGTGCCTCTATAGCTCATCAAAGTCCTGCTCCACCAACTTTGTTGTCTCAACAACATCGATGAATAATCTGAGTTGCAGAGGTGTCATGCGGGTACGGATGGCTGGTCGCAGCCCCTTCTGGAACCTCTTGGCCCTTTCCTCGTCATCCAAGATGAAGTGAGATGCATAACGGGATAGCTCCATAAACCTTACCTTGTACTAAAGCATAGACATGTTGTCTTGCACAAGGCTCATAAACTTAGCCTCCTTCTAATCTCTAACACTCCTAGGGAAGTAATTAGTGTGGAAGGCATCTAGAAACATGTCCCAAGTCACGGGTTCTCCATTATAAACCAAAGTATGCTTAGCAGCCTGCCACCAATGTTCTGTCTTGCCTCGCAAGAAGAAAGTGGCCGGATTCACTTTCTGGTTCTCAAGGCAGTTCAAGACCTTGAAGATTTTCTCAGTCTGCATCAGTCAAGCCTTTGCCTCTATGGGATTTGAAGTACCATGAAACTCAAGAGGTCTCATACGCTAGAACTTATCGACAGTTCTATCCTCATGCACAACCTCTTTGTCTCTAGGTGGAATACCGCCCACAATGTGTTCTTGCACTACCTCAATCAGGCTACATATCGCCTCTCAAACACATGTTGGGCCATGATCTTCCGATGATGGAGTGTTTGAACTAGCTTTAGTGGTCCTCCTAGGTGACATCCTCACCTATAAACATCAAAACAGTAGTCTAACACTTGTATCCATCATGTATATATCATGCATAAAACACTCTAACTCCACAAATCAAACAATCCTCAATATCATTTCTAGTGACTTAAAATAATCTAAATGAATCTCTCAAATATACTCATCTCCAAACATATAAAGTCTACAAAATCCAAACTATAGTCACCATATAAGTCTACAGAATAAAACCTGACTTTAATACCAACTCTGTCATGCCCTAAAACCCACACGCAAAATCAGAGTATAAATATAGAAAGCACACATGCGCAGCATTGTGGACCTCGAAGTGTGACATTTTTCAACTCTTTCCTTACGGAAGGAGTCCTTACTTAACTTACCTTACAAATTGAAGCATGTATTTTTTTTCTCATTTCTTTATTCTCAATTACTTAATCTCAATTATCAAAACATAGCAATAGAAACATAACTACAAAATAAACCATCATCAACAAGTGCAACAGAATATATCATCATGCATTCTAAATTATGCAATAAAAAGTAACTAATAAACTCCAAACATCTATATCAGTCAAACTACTAATTCCAAACCATCCCATTAAACATAATCATATGTATCTAAACCATGTCATAAAAAGGGTCAACCAACTGGCCACATCACCATCGAAACTACTGAATAACAAAATCAATCATGTCTCAACTTACCCATGTCTCATACATAATGTGCTAGAAGTAAAACTAACAGAAATAAAAGAACAAAAGTGGCCCTCTCGTCCTTAATGAGTCAACACGAGAACCGGGTCTATAAGAGCACGAACTATGGGGTGCCATTTGAAATGGGGTTAAAAACGTGGGTAAACTATAAAACCCATGAGATAACATACATAATGTCCCATGGAGTAAATCGAAATTGCACTGAGTAAGGCTCAATATCAAATTAGAACATGCATAACAAATAAGGATGAAACTAGCTACAACAATGATAAGATTCTAGTAAAGGTGACAGAAATAATGAGGCTAAATCAACATAAGTTCATAACTAAAACAAGTAAAGTGTAGCTCATAAGGAAAGTGCAACATGCAATGCAAATGTTTCCTACAAAATACTTATACATAGATAGACCGTAGCACCTCTCAAGTAAGTTGTCTTAGCTAATAGATATCAAAATCAGATGCATGCTTATAGAAGTCCAATGTAACTCTCAAACCAACATAACCTAAGAAAGATCTCTAACAAAACACACCTTGGATCAACACCAACTCAACCCATGTAGGGTCACCGATAAAACCAAAATCTCATATAATCAATGTAGGGTCTCTAATAAAACTGAAATATCTTTTAGAACTAGTGGACATCTAATGCCATCTTCACTTATTGATGTGAACCGGTGATTGGGTACCTGAAATGTATCATAAAATTGTTCCCACCTATTGATGTGACCCGATGGTTAGGTACCTGAAATGGGTCATAAGACCTTCTTCACCTATTGATGTGACTTGATGATTGGGTACGTGAAATGTGTCATAAAACATTCTTCACCTATTGATGTGACCTGGTGATTGGGTACTTGAAATGGGTCATAAGACCTTCATCACCTATTGATGTGACCCAGTAATTGGGTACCTGAAATGGATCATAAGACCATCTTTACCTATTCATATCATCTGGTGATTGAGTCTAAATCAATACCTCGGATACAAAACGATACTTTAAAATTCATGCATATATAGAGTTGTATGTGACCCTATAAAGATAAAAATGAGAGATGTCCATGTAATAAAAAATCATATGTAAAACAATGTAAAACTCATGTTGAAAACCAAATGGAAAGTAATAGTTCATACTCACACCAAAACCAAATGCTTAAAAATCCATTTTCTACCTTTCCAAAACTAACAATAAGATAAGAGTTTCAAACAAGATAATGTAAATGAAATGATGTTAACATGGAGCTCATTAGATTAAGTCTAAGTGAATATGATCAAGTGGAAAACATAATAATAACATCAATGGCTAGCTAACATATATAATAACACAAGAACCAAAGCTCAAAGCTAATCAATTGAGAAGAGGCTACCAACTAGCAATATGTATATGATTAGAAACCTCAAATATGGGGAAATCAAGGCAAACATCAAGTATATGAAGTAAAAATCATTTTTTCTCCTTTGAATTTCACAAGAATCTAACATTCTCATATTCAATCATAGAGAGAAACTTAGAATTTCAATGAATTCATGATAACAAATAAAGAGAATGAGTAAATCTTAGCTAACACATGCTCAAAATGAAATAGATCTAGGAATGCATATATAGAATCCAAAAAAATCATGTATCAAGGATTCTACCAAGGCATATAATGGAATGAATTAGTCTATGAAACATGTAGAATCATCAAACTCACAAAATCTTTAGCAAGAAACAATGAAAATTTGAAATCTCTCCCAAAATGGAGACAAAAAATAGAAGAAAGTGCAGAAAAATCAAGGGAATAGAGAAATTAACATGAGAACTCATTAATCGTCCATGGATTTAGTGTTTGGATGAAGGAAATACACCAAACCTTAAAAAAAATCATTCAAATAAAAGGAAAACGAATATCTCAACCAAAGTGAAGATTATAAATGAATGACATGACAAGAAGCCAAAGAAGTAGCACATCATGTATGAAATCTCACCAAAACTTATTCTCTTCCTTGTTTAAGCTACAAAGTCTTCTAATACCTCTTTCATCTTTCCTCTATCTTCTGTAAAATGATTAGGTGTAACATAAATTAGATAGAACAAGAAAATCTATGAAAAAAAAAGCTATCTCAATAGATTTTCAGAGTTGTGAATGAAACTTACCAAATTGGGGAAGAACTCTCACACTTAGCTCAAGAACTTATCTAATCTCTTTAATTCTTTTTTTCTTTGTTTTAATGAAGAAAAATGACCTAATTGAGGTATTAGCAGGGTTATAACTTGTCAATGACGAGATTTCACATGATGAGGGGACCAATGAGCAAGTGTCACATCAAAAATCTCATTTTGGGTATTTTTTTGCATTATTTTTTTTGGCTTCCTAGAGATCGAGCCCTCGCGATAACCCACAAGCACTCGCAGACCCCCACCTTAAGCCCTCGCATGGTGTCACAAGCACTTGGTTTGCACAAGCACAAAAAACAAGGTTTAAGAATTTTGTCTCGAGCCCTTGCGCTCCCGCATGTACAAAATTTTCAATTTTATCCGTTCGTGGAAAAAGTGCAAATACATTCTCTAGAAAACTCCAAATTGGGTACCGTTGAAGCATTGGAAAGTAAACTCAAAGACCTTTCTAATTATATAGAGCTTATACCCAAATTGTCTTGGGATTGCTACAGTTTTTTTTTTTTAATGAATTTACCCTAATTATGCACTTTGAAAAACTTCTGAACTTGGATAGTTTGTGTCCAACTTGGGTTCTATATTTCTAAATTGGTCTAAAGGGTTCCTAAACCACTCAAAAGTCTATATAAACATGTGAAAAGATAATTTTACCCTTCTGGAGGTGAAATTACAATTTTACTTTTTAAGTGCAACACAGGGTGTTACATCTTGTTTAAGACTGGGCTACCAACCACAGCAAGATCTTTCACAATTAGGGACATCTAATTAATGTGATCATTCACATTATCCCCTTCGCTCATCTTGATGGTGTTGTATTTTTATAGAAGCAAATGAACATTGGTGTCAAATCTAATATTTTGTTTCCAAAATCTCAATAATTTCTTTGACTGTGTCTATGTCGTCATACAAAGGTATGACACCATCATCCATGTGGATTAGAATAATAGACTTTGCAATCAAATTGTCATCCTCTCACTTCTAGTGCTGCCAATTTTCATTCCAATTATCAAGTTTTTTGGTATAAGCTTTGGTGTGTTCAAGACAATTTAATTTGTCTTGAATAAGGAGATAATTTATCCCCTTCCCATTTATCGTAATTGAACCCATTGAGTTTCTCAATATTTTTGGCACTTTCCATAGAAACTAATTTGACGACATAATTAAACTTTAATTATGTATTTATATAAAATAAATATAGATAAATTACAATTAAAATTCCCTAAGAAATCTATGACCAATAATGACCAACCATTCAAATTGACGATACTTGCCTATTAGCCCATCATCGATTTCTACTTACAAATATTTATGGATCCTATTCGTTAGGAAATGGTGTTTCTATTGCGCATAGGTATTGGTTGAAAGAATTCCTCAAACGAGTCAAATTGTTGAAGAATTCAACTTCCAAATGCCTTAAATGTTCTCGAGCCCTACAATGACCAAGTACAGCCCGATATTCTGGTGTAGTTGGACCCCAATGCCTTCCATGTGATGGTTGTTGAGTAAAGGGACCAAGTGGTGGTTGATCATAATTATCCACAACACGTACCTCTGAATTGGAATTTATGACTTCTTCTAGTATGGGTTCAGTTTGAAGTTCGTTCACAACTTCTAATTTTCCTATGACCTCCACCAAATCTGAAATGTTGGTTGATTCTTTTAGCCACTCATTGTCTTGTAATGCTTCAATTATTTCAGCATCCATACAATGATGTTTGTTCTTGGATTTACACTCGTCAAAAATATAATATTGACCTGTTGTATCAAGTTCTTACCAAATCATAATTCTTTAGATCGTTTGATCAAGAATCTAGATAACTTGCTCTGATACCACTAGTAGTCCCTTAAAGACCATCAACCAATAAGATAAGAACAATAACGGTTTTCCTTTTGCCCTTAACAACCGGTTTAATGGGTTGGGTTTGGTTCAGTTTATAGCAAACCGTTCTAGACAAGGTTGTGATGAGGTGTCGTGAGAATAGGTATCACTCACACACCTTTGGACAAGTATATAAGAGGTGAAGACAAGACTGAGAGGAGAGAGAAATTAGGAAATAGTTATCATCCTATTTTTTTATGTGGGATACGGTCATACCCCACCTCTATTTATACTTATCGAAAGGGTGTGAGGGAAAAGACACACCTTTATCTAGATAACCCTTGTTATATGTGAAACCCATAAATGTAGGGTTGTGTTGGTTGACAAAGCAACACACCTCTTTCTGTATATACACAACTTTTTATGAGAGAAGAATGGATAAGGTTATGTTGGTTGGGAGCCAACACAACTCTTCTTACGGAGTTGTATATTCCAAGAGGACTCTTCATGAAGAGTTGTGATATTTTCAAACCATCACAACTTTTCCTTAAGAGTCCAAACTCCAAGGGACTCCTCATTTTAGGTGTGGTCAATCATGACCACTCCTACATTTCTACAGTTAATACACCAAAAGCCCTTAATGAAACACATTAGACTAGGCCATAAACTATTGGGATCGTAGCACTACAATTCTTGGATTCTATTGGACGAGCTAGTTTAATTAAAACATTGAATTTTTTAGATGGACTGACAAGGCAATTCTTGTTCAAAACTAAGGCCATTGATGCCATTAATAACCATCCATTCACAGCTCATTAATTAATCTTTCAAATTTGTGTTTTCAAAATTCTCTCTCATTTCTTTAGTCCCACATTGGTTAGAAACAAAAACATTATGCGACTTATAAGTTCTGACTCTCCACCACTAGTGTATTTTGACATACTCACATACTCTCTCTTGGCTGCTACGGGGCAACAAGGTGCATGTGCACACACGCATAGGCATAGGCACGGGTGCGGGCAAGAGCTTGGGTGTAAAGGCGCTTGAGGTACACTTTGCACTTCGCATGTGTGCATTAGGGGTCGCAAAATTCCTTTTCGATAGTCCAAATGTGATCTCGTGGCATCCAACTCACCCACGAATCAAAGGTCCAAACTTGGACTAGTGCGTGAATGAACTGGACCATGAATGCATGAATGAGATGGGTTAGGAGTGTGCAAATGAAGTGGCTCATGGGTGCACGAATGAGCTGAACCATGAGCATGCAAATGAGAGAGATCAAGGTGCACGGATGACCACTCATGAATGGGCTGGACCAAGGTGCGCGAATGACCATCCATGAATGAGGTTCATTCACTCTGAGTTGTGCTCATTCGCGATGGCCCAAAACAGACTCTGAGTTACGTATGATGCAAGAAAGGCCCATGCCGAACCTGGAAATTGCTCATTTGCCAATGTCTAGGCTGATTGATGTCCAACAAGAAGTGGACATGTCAAGGAGAGTTAGTGGAGTGGGTGGAAGCCCATCTCCACTATAAAAGGGAACTTGGGCTCTAAAGTGGATGACCAAGACAAAGGAAAGTGGGCTCTTGCAAGAGGAGAACCCGAGAGCAAGAAGAAGAAAAAGGAGAAGAAGAAGGAGGAGGTGGCAAATGAGGGTTCACTCCTTCTCATTTCTTTTTCTCCTTTAGATGTTTTGCAAAATACCAGTCTCCTCAAGCCCATGGATCTGTATCTCCCTTGTAGAAGCTCTATAAGGCATCATTGGATTAGGAAACACAGCAACCAAGTGTTGAAGTGTTCACACTAGTGAACCTCCACAAGGTTTGATGGTGCTACTATGGTCTTCTTTACTTGGTACTCATATATGTTTATCAACTTGATAAGGGGATACTCTGTCGATTTTTTTGAAAAATTTAAACATGACAAAATAGATGTTTTTGAACACCCAACTCTTTAAAGGGCAATAAGTTATACGGAGAGGTATCTTACATCTTTGTTGGGCCGTTCAATCCCATTAAGAGACAAGGAGTTGATTCCGAGCTTAGTTGTATCCCAGAGGTAGATTAGCATGTTCCCTTGCACAATCTTGTGGGAAGCCTCGACTATCTTCAAGAAATGCATAAAATGACACCTCTATGTCTCGGGTCACTTGGTTTTAATTTTTATTAAATTAAATTAATTGACTTTAAGATCGTAGATTTAACGGATTTTTTGAAATTATTAGATTACAGATCCAACAATTTGAAGATATGTTTACTCCATGCGAACATGAATCTTTTTCTTCCCGGTTCCGATGCTAACAAGTTTAACGGAAGGAACTATAAGAGATGGGAACGTTGAATCTTGTATTGGCTCAACCACCTTGAAGTTAAGTACGTACTATTTGAGGATCCTCCCATATATCCTGCCCCCGTAGGCTCCACTGAAGCAAGGATAAGGGTGGCTGCCTAAGCTAAAGAAATATGCGATCATGATGATGAAACATTTACTTTTCATCTTTTGGAGTCATTGACTAACAAACTATTCAAACAATTTTTCGACAAACTAGAAACTGCTAGAGAGCTTTGGGATGCTCTAAGAGTTGTCTACCTTAGTGAAGAATCTGGCAACTAGAAGTACCAAGTACAAAACTATTTGGAATTTAATATGGTTGGTAATAAGATGATTATTGCAAAAGATAGTTGATTCAATGTCTACTTCTGGAATGCCACTTCCCCAAAAATATCAAGTTAATGTTGTAATCGCCAAGCTGCCACTATCTTGGAAGGATTACAAGCTCAAGTTGATGCACAAGCAAGAATATTTGTGCATGAAAGTCTTGAAGCATCATCTTCGAGTTGAGAAAATCTACAAGCTAAAAAGAAAGAATGATGATCACTCTGTTAATGCCCACGTCATCGAGAATAAGTCTAACGA
>JAOXJP010163100.1:0-12844 GCA_025762735.1 Platanus orientalis
TCTAATTACTCTATCATATTTTCATAAAAACATAATTCATTTTAGGTTTAACTTTCTCATAATCTAAGACACTCTTACGTATCAAAAGCCTTAATTTATAAACCTAAAATCTAAAGTTTCTTGAAGTATCCAAATTCTTGAACCCTAAACCCAAACCCTCTCTTAGCCGTATACTCATAAACCCTTTTTCTTTCAAATTTTATTTTAAAAACATAAAGTACTATATAAATAAGGGGGGTGACTATATGTCCCACCATGTCCTCATATTTTTAGGATTTCAAATTTGAAAACCCAAATTTATTTAAATTTAAGCCCATTTTAATCTTTTGCATTTGTTTCTTGATTTCTATTCAATTTTCTTATATTTCTTGCTTACCTTTGATAATCCGATCCTTCTTGAATTAGTTTATTTGATTATTGATTTTTTTTTTTAAAGATTTGGTTTCTTGAATACTACAATAACAATAAACATCCTTATCTCAACTATTTGGGGGTCAGCTACATGAATCTTGTTCCATCATTCCACTCTGTTTAGGGTCATATATGCTGTTAAATTACAAGCTACCATGTCCCTCCTTACTACTTCAACGCAGGTCAATTTTGACCTGCCTCTAGTCCTTCTAGCACCTTCAACTTGCATTGTTTCACTCTTCTTTATTGACGTAGTCATTGGTCTTCATTACACATGACCAAACCATCTTAATCAACTTTCTCTCATTTTATCACCTATTGGTGCTACATTTAAACTCCCATGAATGGATTCATTCATAAATCTATCCTTTCTAGTCTTGCTACTCATGCATCTCAACATCCTCATTTTAACCATGCTCATTTTATGTACGTGTTGTTTGTTGGCTACCCAACATTCTATTCTCTAAAGCATGGTTGGTCGTATGGTTGTTTTATAAAATTTTCTTTTCAATTTTAGTAGTATTCGTTTATCACACAACACTCCAAAAGCACCTCTCAACTTCAACCATCCTGCTTTAATTCTATGAGCAACATTATCTACAATATCTCCCTTTTTGTGCATGATTGAACTGAGATAACAAAAATGATCACTCCGATTTTTCTCTTAATTATCAATTCTAATTACTCTTTCATTTCTACTCCTATTTTGGTTAAACTTGCATTTTATATATTTTGTTTTAGTCTAGCTTATCCTAAAACCATTTGATTCTAAAACATTCCTCTATAGTTTTAACTTGGCATTTACCTCCTCTCTAGTCTCATCAATCAACCCCTCATCTTCAACAAATATCATATACCATGACACCTCCTTTTGTATACACCTAGTCAGCTCACCTATTACTAAGGAGAAAAGGTACATACTCAATGTTGACCCCTAGTGCAAGCCTATCGTGGTCGCAAATTTACTTGTCTCTCCCTCGGTTGTCTTAACACTAATTATTGCTTCATCCTACATATCTTTAACTATGTCAATATATCTACTTGGGACCTCTTTTTTTACCTAAAACTCACCAAATAATCTCCCTTGATACTCTATCATATGCCCTTTCTAAGTCAATAAAGATCATGTGAAGATCTTCCTTATTTTCTTTACACTTTTACATCAATCGTCGAAATAAGAAAATAACTTCAATTGTTGACCTCCCAGGCATAAATCCAAATTGATTTTTACACATTGTAGTTTCACATCTTAGTTGATGTTCAATCACTCTCTCTCGTAATTTCATTGTATGGCTCACAAACTTGATGCCATGATAATTGATGCAATTTTGAATATTCCTCTTATTCTTGTATATAGGAACCACAATACTTTCCCTCTACTCATCTGACATTATTTTAGTGCTAATGATCTTGTTAAAAAGTTTAGTTAATCATGATAAGCTATCATTTCCCATACATTTTCAAACCTTAATTGGGATACCATCTGGTTCTAATGTTTTTTCTATCTTCATCCTCTTAAAAGCCTATTTGGTTTCTTGAATACTTTCTATAAATTTTCAATATCCTTTAATTTCAAAAAACATTTTTTTTTATCTTGTTTTAATTGATTAAGTATATGAATATTAATTTTCCTAATATCCTACATCATGATAAGTTTGGTTAATTATGTCAATCAACAAGATCTTTAAAATTAAGAGTGAGTGTTGTTGAAAGGGATAGGTGGCAAAACTAAAAAGGATAGAACTAGAACTAAATACACAACTCCAATAGGTGAGAATATTAGAAAAAATTGACTAAGATGGTTTAATCAACGAACATCAATGATTGCACTAATAAGGAGTGATATAGTGCGAGTTAAAAGAGTTAAAAAGAAAGGGGAAGGCAAAATATAACTTGGTTGAAGTTAGGAGTGTCAACGAGCTAGCTCAGCTCAGGCTCGTCACATAAAGACTAGGCTAAGGCTCACCACGTGCCTGAGGTCGTTTCAGCTCTCCAACAAATTTGTTTTGATAAGCTTTAATAACTCATGTACTTCTTTGTAGGCTTTTTGAGTATGCTTACCCTTTTAACATACTTCTTCCGTATATCTATCTTTATTGAACCAAACTTCTAATAAAATATAGAAACAAAAAGGACAAAAGAGAACATGCTTTTATCTAAACAAACAATGTAACCATTAGTCTTTATCCCTTGATTAACTAAATCAGAGTGTCAAAAAGAGCTGCATACGTATAAAAGAGAAAAGAAAAAGAATATACTTAAAATCCTATAACAGCATCATACAGGCTTGGATTATATGAAACATGAAATACTTGAGCCGAGTTTAATCAAGCTTAGCTTAGGCTCACCTAGGAACTGAGCTTAAATCAAAGCTAAGGCTTGACTCACCAACTCCGAGCTGAGCCAAGCTAGCTCGGCTCATTGACAGCCCTTGTTGAAGTAGTGAGGAAAGACCCCAGTATTTATGATTTAAAGAAGGATAGGCCCTAGGAGAGTGGAACGGAAAAATAGGACTCAAAAAATCTTCCAGTTGTATATTTCAGTTAATGTAAACGTCAGATCTTGGCCGTGTTTGTTTAAAGGTAATTGCTTGCAATAGGAAAAGATAGGAAAACCACCATGGGAAGAGGTGGTAAAATATGAAAAAAGTTATAATTTTTTATACTAATGCATATCTAATTGCAAGTAAAAAGCAGCAAAGAACAGAAAAGTTACAATTCACTTTACTTCCTCACACTCTACTTCCATTTGTTAAGAAACCAAAAGAATTAGGTATGAACAATCCATGAACAAATTGGTGAGAATGGAGTCAAGGGTTGACACGAAATGCCAAAAAGTGATAAGTGCCCCCCCTCCCCCCAAAAATAGTGAAAGTCACTTTTTTGGTGCTGATGTGGCCACCCCTGACACCATTCACACCTATTCGTTCAGGGGGTATTCATACCAAATCAAAGTTCGACAGGAAAATGTAGCAAAACAGTTTATTATGATGTTGGCAAATGTGAGAAAGTTCTGTTTTCCAAGACAGTTTTGCTGAGTAATTTTTTCACCTTTTAACACCTAACCAACAAGCCAATTTGTGAGAAAAGGTGGGAACATCGGACACTTCCCCACACCTTTGCCTCTAAACAGACACAATATTGTAGAGGAATCAAATCTCTGACATTTAATAATTGCATTATTCTACTTGAATAATAACAGGTCCCAGTGACTATCTTTACCATTTATCTGTCAATTCAAATTATCTGAATCCATGAAGACAATTCTAGTGATTCCTCTAACCAGGTTTTATTTTTCATTTTCATCTGTATCAGAATTGCTATCCATTAAGCTTGTAAATTCACTAATTATCATGGTCTACGTAAATGCATCTTGGTCACGTCTTAAGCTTGCTTTGCCTCTTTACTAGAGAAAATCCGAAACATCATCCCAGCTCCAGGTTGGTTTTGAAATCATTAACTTCCACAGCAGAAAGAGAGAATTAGCAGCATCCAAGTAACCAAAGATCACTAAAATTTTTGAATTCTTATGGGCTGTATAATAATGAACCATGTTATCTTTTTAAAATCACAGCGGCTATAACGGAGAGTAGCAATAGGCATTACTGCACCAATTCCGTCTGATGTAATCAACAAAGGCAATCAACATAGACCAAAAAGACTAGGAGAGTTTGTTCTGCTAACAAATCACATTCTCAGTTCCTCAACTTCCGGGTTCAAAGGCTCAAACAGAGCATCCACTTCATTTGGATCAACATCCTCTAATCTTGAGGGGTTCCACTTTGGCTTCTGCAAAGACATTAAACAAAGAAGTTATGGAGATCCACCTCTATTATGGAATCAATAAAAGATATCCTAATGTGCAATCCTAAAACAGATTCATGAGAAGGGGAGAAAAAACATAACAGCTACTTGATGGCATATTAAATGTAGATCAAGGCCAATGGTCAAAACTCAAAAGACTCAAACAAACATCATTTCGGGACCTGCGGTTTACTTCTCTAATATATAGTCTTAAGCTAATAATATTTGGGTAACTGTACGGGCGTCAGTCACCAGATTACTTGCACAACTCACTACAATTGCACCAAACAAATGATGGTCCCCAGCCAGCATATTATATTCAATGACGTCAAGGTTGCTGCCAGAGCTGTAAATATACAGATCATTGTATTTGATGGCAGATGTACTATAGTCATTTATTTAGCCTTTACCTAATGGATGACATGCGCAAATAATCCCTCTAATGGAAGGGATTATTCTTAATGCTTACTTTAACTGGTGAATGTAATGGGAAAGTGATATTTCTGTATTTCTTAACAACCATTCTCTTCAAATTTAAGCCAACAAATCTTCTCATGCAATCAGTTTCCCAAGATAAATTATATAAGCAACGTAAATTACAATTATCAAATATGTATCCCAGGGTTTAGGTTGTTCACAATGCAAGATAGTGACAATTTATTTTGCATGTTAATCCAGCCTATCCACTGAAATAAAGAGTTACTCTCACATTGATACACACTTTCTATACATAATTTTATCTGCACAATCAATCATATATCCTTTATTTAGTCATACAGTCATCTTGAAGCATAAAAGACCATCTTCAAAAGTGCTAGTGTGTGTATGTTTAATACTTCTACTTATCTGCTAGATTTACCCTTGGTCCACATTGCATATGTCACTGAACTCCTTTGCACCATAAAAACGTTCGCTCGACCTGGTTGAGGCAATTCTTCTCTTTATACCATATGAATAGCCGTATGTTTTTGACAACCGACCACATTTTTCTTGTAATCATACATAAACTTATTATTTCCATTCAGATTATGATATTGTTTGCCCTTTTTTGTTGTCTTGCTTATTACTTTCATGATATTTATTTGCATAAGTGTGAAGCAAATGTGGCAGAAAAACCAGAGATAACTGAATTGTCCTATGGTTCCAACACTGTGTACCTACCAACATATTCATCTAAGAAAGAATCTGAACAGGAAACCATTTTAAAGAGACTCTGGGGTAAGCTACCAGAAGACAAATAAACCTTTCAGGATAAAAAAGAAGTTCACATGGTTTAACTAGTCCTAGGAAAATCCACTACCAGAGCTGTTACAGTAACCGATTTGTAGTTATGGCAGTTCAAGTCAGCAGATTAGCATGTTTTCACATTCTTCTAATACCACTCAACTGGGCAATTTCTTATCTCAATTCTCAACTATTTGGGGTCGGCTACATGAATCCTGTTCTACCATTCCACTTTATAAGCTCAAAGAACTTTCAGGATTCATGTTTAACTGGGTTTGGCTAAAGGTTTCATGACAGCAGTCAACCTGACAACCTTCCTCCTTTATCCAGGATTGGGAATGGCAATGCAGACAATAGAGGTTGAGTTGTTTCACATTCTTTTAATATATACCAAAAAAAATCTCCTGGGATTACAGAAAAGAAAGAAAAAAGAAACCTGGTCCTTGTCCACCAGTACTGCCCGGACACCTTCAGCAAAATCATTTCGAAGAGAGGACCTTATAGCAATGCGATATTCAGCGTTCATTACCCCACTTAACTGGATACAGAAAATTCCAAGAAGAATAGACAGGCATCACATATCTAAAATATCTAACCCTTGGGAATAAACCATCAACACATTCAACAAAATTGAAACAGCAAAAGACAAACTCACTTTGCATAAAGCATCATCATTTTTCCCATGTGCAAATGCAACCCTAGAGAAATGCTTTTGCGTTAAGCACAGAGAAAAAGGAGCACCTTTTCCAAGACATAGAAGTGCATCATTAGCCCATTCCACCACTGCAAAAGAGAAGAAAAGATAATCAAGATGGAGGATGAACTGCATGTTAAACAACAGTGACCCACATTTCCCAATCCCAGTTATTTAAAATCCAAAAGAGAAGTAGCATAAAAAAAATATTGAAAATGTAGGGTGGTGGGAGGATGATTGCAAGCCATCAAAAAGAAAAAGCAAGTTGCTCTATTATCTGTCTCATCTCCAACACCTCTCCTTGTTGAGCCTGACTCATTTATGCTCCATGACCACATCCACATGCTGCCAGATGGATCAGATTCAGCTCTAATACCCAGACTTGATGCAACAATAGCAGATTAGAAGCAGCACAAGTAGATCAGATGCTATAAATCTGATTGCAGCTCAAAAGAGAGAGAGAGAGAGAGAGAGAGAACTATGGCAATGACAAAAAGCTGCTTGTCTAGTTCAATTGGGACCAACAAAAGAGTATTCTCTTATTAACAAAAAGTCCTTGTATGTGCTTAAATTAAAAGAGAAAAAACAGAAGACCAATGAGGTCAGCCTATTGGCTGGAATTTGGATAGTGCAGGCATTCCATAGCCACGAGGCACAGAATCCAAACTCACCTACAACCACGGGGACAATTCAGACAGAGAGACAGCAGAGATGGGCTCGCTCGGCCGTCTAATCATCCACCTAAATATGGATCAAGCGATTGAGAGGGAGAGGGTTCATCCCTCAGTGGGTTCTTTTACCCTCTTGAATGAGGACTTTCAATAACCAAAATGCCCTGACATTGTTCAACCAATGACATAAATAAAGAAATTGCTGAATAAATACTTCATTAATGTAAACAAAACACTTACAACATATACAATAGCTAGGAAAGATGGTGGTGGTGGTGTAACCTGTGGAGGAAACTAGAATCCGACAGGGGTGGTGATCAGTGACACGTAGAGGAAACCATTTGACTCCAATAGGGATGGTGATTAGCTACCTGCAAAGGGATGCAATCAACTCCGAAAGGATGAAGATGAACTATACTAATATAAAGATCCTATGGAGGAATGCAATCAGCTCCAAAATGATGAACTGAATTAAAATAAAGATCTTATGGAAGAAATACAATTGAATCCAATAGGATGAACTAAACTAAGATAAAGTTCACATGGGGAGAGCAGATAAAAGTCCAAGAGGAGAATAACAACTAGTGTGTTGAGCTTGTGTGGTGGTGGCTCTCGTTGCTCTTCATTTGATGCTAATTATAAACGTAAAAGAGCAGTTACTGCTTTTTCCATCCATTCTATCCACTTTCTTATGTTTTAGATTTTTCTTCATCAAAATAAAGCCACATGTCTTATTTTGAAGGTGTTAGAAGGACCAGAGGAAGGCCAAAATTGACCTGGGTTGAGGTTAAGGAGGGACATGGCAGCTTGTAACTTAATGGCAGATATGGCCCTAAACAGAGCGGAATGGCAGAATAGGATTTGTGTATCCGACCCCAAATAGTTGGGATAAGGTTGTTTGTTGTTGTTGTTGTTGTTGAAAATAAGCCACGTGTCTTGCTTCAAAAACTGCTTGCAGTTGCTTCAAACTACTACTTCATCCTTCAACGACATATACATATGTACTGCCCCACTTTTGCCTGGGTGATCTGCTTTCTACACAAAAGAAACTGTCATTCGGTTATGGTAACCAATTCTGGTTTCTCCATCTGCCATGTGGCCATGTTCTGTAGCTTTATCTGTCTTGTGGCTTGGTAGAAATTGATTTTTTGCTCTCTGTCCCATGTTCAGCAGCTTCATTTGCCTTGTGGTTAGAAATATACTAATGCAGCGCTGCCTATGGAATGTAAGTCGGACTAAAACAGAATATGGAATGTAAGTTTAGCCAAAATAGGAGTAGAAATGAGGGAGTAGTTAGAATTGATAACCAAGACATACCCCAGAGTAATCATTTTCATTATCTTGGTTTAATCATGCACAAAGAGGGAGATATTGTAGATGATGTTGCTCATAGAATTAGAGCGGGATGGTTGAAGTGGAGAGGTGCTTCTAGAGTGTTGTGTGATAAACGAATACCACTAAAATTAAAGGGAAAATTCTATAAGATAGCTACAAGACTAGCCATGCTTTATGGAGCAGAATGTTGGGTAGCAAACAAACAACAATTACATAAAATGAGTGTGGCTGAAATAAGGATGTTGAGATGGATGAGTGGCAAGACTAGAAAGAATAAAATTAGGAATGAACTCATTCGTGGGAGTTTAGGGGTAGCACCAATAGGTGGTAAAATGAGGGAAAGTCGATTGAGATGGTCTAAGCACGTACAATGAAGACCAATGACAGCACCAGTGAAACAGAGTGAGACAATACAAGTTAAAAGTGCTAGGACTAGAGGAAGGCCAAAATTGACCTGGGTGGAGGTAGTAAGGAGGGAAATGGCAACTTGTAATTGAACGGCAGATATGGCCCTAAACAGAGCGGAATGGCAGAACAGGATTTGTGTAGCCGACTCCAAATAGTTGGGATAAGGCTGTTTGTTGTTGTAGGGCTGCCTATGGAAGGGCAGTAATTCCCTATTTATGTGGGCCAACAAAGTGATGAGGACATCATGGCCGTGAGTGACTTGGATTTATATTGGGCATTTATTCTAGTGTTTTTATTTATTTTGTTCTTATTTATGTCTCTTGTAAGGGGGAACACTAATTTTTTAGGGTATTTTAGTCTTTGCTTGGTTCATTAGGGTGTTTTTGTCATTTACTTTAGTAGGGGTTATTTTGATTATATGTATGTGGGAGTTGGGGATATTTTAGTCTCTTGGCCATATTTTGTATCTAAAACCTAGCCGTGGGGGTTTTATAAGCACTCCCATGACTTGGTCATGATTATGGATGAATAAACAAAATTTTGAATTAAAGTTTTTCTTCTTCCTCCTTGTCGTGAAGCATGGAGACCCAAAACCCTGGAATGGGACTAGGCCCCCACCTATTTTAAAATTACTCCCTCCCCTTGGGTTAAAGGTCCTCTTCTCTTTTTCTTTTCTTTTTTTTTTTTTTTTTTTTTTAAATTTTTCTTCAGATTTTGTTGCCAAATTACTGTACACAGCTGCTAAGAATCGAAAACCACAATTTCCACTCCAAGTTTTTCTTTGAAGCAACACTCCTAGGAGTGTCTACACACAAGGGCAACACCAAGAGAGTTGGAATCCTAACTAAAGCTTCAGACAAGTTCAAGTTACATCATGTTTTTTTCAAACCAGACGTTAAAAAGGGATGCAGGAGAGTTTTTAGAAGAATGATCACCAACTTCAACCAGAGCCAATTTCAACTAAGCCATGGCTTCCAATATGTGACCAAGGGCTGGACGACTCACCCTCCATAAGCCAATCACTGCAGTTTGTAGTTTTGAAAAGATTAGAGTGGGATTCACTAGATTCAAGCGTGAATCAGGCTTGCTGAAGTCTTTCCACGAGATTGCATACCCCTTCCAAACCAACAGGGTTTTGCTAGATTGGTTTTTTCCAAGGTGTTCCACACACCTCGACGATCCTGAAGCAACCATCACAGCCCCGAAAATCTGCTTCAAAACAAACTCCCAGCTGGATCCATTCTAGCCAGGCAGTACACTATTCCCTACATCAGATTTATCTGGGTTTCTTCTACCAACTTGTTTCAGCTCCTCTAGGTGATCATCCTCTTGGGCTGCATATACCAAGGGCTATTGGGAGGAATTCCTACATAAATCAGGTGCTACCATCCCCTTGAAACCTCTCTTGAATCCTCCAAGTAGTGCTATGGTGGTACTATTATGGCATATGCCTAGGAGTTGTCGGATTAATTTTCTGATCTTATTTCTTGCACTTTCAGCCATGTTTTTCTAACCCTAACTATATCTAGGCCCTCTATTTAAACCCCTCATGTTAACCCTAACCCTCCTTTGCTTGATTCCTTTTAATATTCCCTTGAATTGAACACTTTTTATAGCACTTTTAGACATCAGATTTTTGTGGACAGCAACCTTAGTTCATTTCCTCTTCTAAATTAGTTTGATAATTTAAAGCATGGCTTAGACTTTTATTTGTTTAAATCTTTGTAAACTCTAATTCCTCTCTTGCATGATGACTATAACTTAAAAAACTTCTTGAATTAGTATGTAAATTGTGCAAATAGAAATTTAGTTTATTTTTTTTTATTGTTTGTGTGATTTTATTCCTATCTCTTGTGTACACACTCACTATCCTACATGCATGCTGTGTCACCATGTCCTTGACATGTCTAAAAGAAAATTTATTTATTTTTATTCTCTCACACACTGAGGACACCCATGCAAAAGTATCCCAGACATGTCCATGTCCGATACGTGTTAGACACGGACACACCAAGGTTTTTGAAGTATCTGTGCTTCCTAGGTAAAACATTAGAACCGTCTAGCACTGGTCTACTTCCTTGTCTTGGGCTTGAGCTTGGGCTTCCAAAGTGGATAGGCCTTGTCCATCTACGTGAATACTGTTGTATCATAGACACTACTTTAGTCTTCTTTAAAAAATTCCAGAGGTACACAAGGATGTTTATATGCATTTTGAGGTGTTATGAGGTGGGTGGGGGCTTAGGAATTAATCTTGCCAAAAGTCTTATGTTTAGTGTGGGGGAGATATTGAATCTTTTAGCACTTTGGCTGGCAATTTTGGGCTGTAGGGTGGGATCTTTCCCAGCCTCCTAATTGGTATCCCATTGGGAGAAAATTATAAAAGGATATATGGGTAAAGGTGAATGAGAGAATTCAGAGATGATTGGCTGGGTGGAAGAGCTCTTATCTTTCAAAAGGGGGTAAGATTACTTTTCCTAATGCCTCTTTTGTCAAGCATACCCATATGTTTCCCATCCTTATTCATCATCCCTAGAGTGGTGGAGAAGAAGATGGAGAGAATTTAACTTGAGTTTGGGTGATAAATTGGAAAAAAGGCCTTGGGTATCCCTTTGCTAAGTGGAAATTGGTTTGTAGACCAAAGGATGGATGGGGGATTGGGCTTAAGAAATACAAGTTTGATGAATAAGGTCCTTGGTGGAGATTTCTGGTTGAGGAAGGTACTTTATCGATGTGAACCATAGCAGCAAAATATGGAGCAGCTAATGAGTGGGAAGGCAAAGAGGTTGGGATACCTCATGGGAAAGGCTTGTGGAAAGGTACATTATGAGTAATTTGGAAGCCTTTATGGAGGGAACTAAATTTAGGGTGGGGGATGGAGGGAGCTAGATGTGGTTCCACCTACCGTAGGGTCCAACACCCATCAGTCTGTGTCCCAACCTCGGTTAGTAACTCCTTAAGAATTCGAGAAAAACCCAGGTCAAGAGCATCCTGCCCCTCTGGCATGCCATGGGGAGTTTGGAGGATAACCTTATCATTTAGGGCCAGCCTAGGGGAATGGCGGGGACAAAGGAGCGCAATTCTGTGAGGGTGAGTTAACTCCAACAACCTGTCTTCAGTATGGATTGCTAGCTGCAACTCACCTGCATGAAGCTGAAAATTGGTAGTAATTGGTGGGAAAGATGGTGTGGATGGAAGCCTCTAAAGTTAGAATAACTAGATGATTTTAGATTTGCAGTAAATTAAGGTGAGAAAGTTTTATATTTTTTTTTCTAGGAATGGAGGCGAGTTGTCTTGGCATCCGATTTTGAGGAGAGATTTGAATGATTGGGCGATCTTATCGGTTGCCAATCTATCGAGTAGATTGGATGGATGTCATCTAGGAGGACAGGGGGAGGGTCGAAAAATTTGAATTGTGGGGTCAAATGGTGAATTTTCAGTGAGATCATGTTTTAGTTTGTTTTACAATGAAAGCCCAGCCATCATCCCTTGGAATTTTTTTTTGGTTTAACCCAATTCCATTCAAAGTGTAATTCTTTGTGTGGACGTCTATATTAGGGAAGATTTTGACTCTAGACAACTTAGCAAAAAGATGTCTTTACCTTCCAAATGTGTCTTCTATGTTGCAAGGATGTGGAAAATATTTCTAGTTTATTAGTTCTTTATCAAAGTCTTGCATGCGATGTTGAAGAAGTTCAGTGTCGGGTAACTCCCAAGGTTTCGAAAAGTCTTTTTAGTAGTTAGAAGACATCTTCTTTCTCGACAAGAGATAGAAAGATTTGGCGTCTCGTTCCTGCTGCTGTAGTGTAGGTTCTTTGGCTTAGAAGAAATGATCGGGCATTCAACAGCTATAGTAAACCCAGTTTCAGATTCTTCTCTTGGGCCAATGGTCTTGTTTATTTTCAGGTTTCCCACTGTCAGGTTTTTTTGGGTTTTTGGTTTCTCATTTGGAGTTGCTTTTGTTTCCTATAGTGGTTGTTAGGTGGGTTGGTTGCTGTTGTAGGTTGTCATTTATGTTCTCTAGTGAGGATTTTCTCTTTTTAATATATATTTGTAGCTTATTGAAAAAAAAAAAAGATAAATAGCTTCAAGCATGGTGCAGGAACTAGCCTTGGCCTTAAAAACTAGGCAAGTCATTGAGGTCAGACACTTCTAAGACTTATCCCTATGTGTGTGTGTGTGTGTGTGTGTGTGTGTGTGTGTGTATATATATATATATACCCTAGAGTGACCATTTTCGTTATCTTGGTTCGATTATGCACAAAGAGGGAGATATTGTAGATGATGTTGCTCATAGAATT
>JAOXJP010163111.1:0-12844 GCA_025762735.1 Platanus orientalis
GAATAGACCATCCTTATAGACTACCAAATTGCGACCTTAGATTTCTTCTTTGTACTCACTAATTTTTAAAGTTTAATTATCTTTGATTATAATCTCAATTAGTTGACAGTCTCATGCATGGACCCTTCTACGAAAAGAACTAGCAGCCAATATGAGCTTAATAAAAAATCAGATTTGGAAATCTCACTTTATTACTAACCCCTTCCACTCATTAAGATAAAAAAGCATTGTTATTTATTTTATAAGCATGGCTTTGTGATGCAATGAAAATTAAAAAGAAACATACCTTTGTCAAAGACAACGCACTCACATAAAATAATTACAATATAGTAGTATTAATTGTAATGTTTGGTTTTTTTTTTTTGGTAATATCGTTGGGTGATATATACAAAGAGAAAACTTGAGTGCACACTTTTTTCCTTACACTCGTGTTTTCTCCTCAGGCCGAAATATATAGATGTATAAAACTCTCTCTCTCTCTCTCTCTCTCTCCATGACTTGCTGGAATCACCAATGATACTGGTTGTACAAACCAAAATATAGCTCTAATCTCTATGGTTATCGCTCGACACCACAATAAAACAAAACCAAAAAGAGAGAAAAAAAGAACAAACAAACAAACACAATGAAGAGAAGAAAAACCAACCTTTTCAATAAAATATAATAAAATAAAGTTCAGCACGACTATCCCCAAAAGCATACATGAAGTCCCAACTCCTCTTTGTTTAAAGACCATATCTTCCACCTCTCACTATTACATCTCCTGGTTAGACTAGAACGAACTACTACATTACTAAAATTTCTAATTTGATAATAATAAATTAAATAAGAACTTATTAGGATAAACATTTTCCGGTAATCCTAATTCTTAAAGGCTTGGTTTTTCTACCACATTGCTACCTTAGATTCATCTTCATAACAACCCATGTTTGAATGTTTGATTATCTTTAATTTAGTTTCAAAAAGGCGACGATCTCATGGACCCTTTTACCAAGAGAATTAGCCGCCAATATCAAGTTAGTACAACAGATTTGGAAATCTCATTTTATAACTAACCATTTCATTCATAAGGAGAGATAAGTAGGTATTATTATTTTATAAGCATGGGTTTGTATTGCAATACTAATTATACTAGAAAAAAGGATCATACCTTTCTCAAAGATAATCCACCCACATAAAATAATAGTAGTGATAATTATAATGTTTGATGATGTTAACAAAGAGAAAAGTAGGGCACCCACGACCTTCCTAACACACTGAAATACATGCACCCATTATTTCTTGCTTGTATTTTTTTTTCTTCATTGGTGTAGTGGTAAGCAAGAAATTAAGGGAAAGAGAAGAAGACGACTGATATGTACTCAAGAGAAAGAACCTTGAATCCACCGGAAAAGTCAAGAGAAATTGAATAATAAATTCGTTCCATTACAAATTGTATTTATATACCCATAATTTTAATTAATTCAAAATAATAAAATTTATTAGAAATAATATAAGAATTCTAGTTCTTCCAAAACTCACCACTGGCCTTAATTCACTCAATTATAAACTTCTAAAACCAATTAGGCTTTAACTTCTTTTAAAATGTAAAAAACAACAACTTCAAGTTGTTGTGAAAATACAGCACAATGGAACAAAACACAGATCGGATTCAAGTATGCACGTGAAACATAATGAGAAAACAATAAACGACAAATAACAATCACACAAGCATAATTTTAATGTGGTCTAGCAAGATTGCCTACATCAATGGGCAAAGACGATCAATAACTTCCATTAAAACAGATAATAAAGGTATTACAAATGGCACAATGGCGAGTTTCCAAACCCAAAGGCGAAACCCCAAAGAATGCAATTCTCTACACCAATACGTTCTTGCCTTTCTCACAAAAGGAGTCTTGACAAAACCCAATTTGCCACAATCTATCACTTCTCACAAAACCCATAAAAGAACCTTTTATATCCCTAATTTAAAAAGTGGGTTAAAAACCCTAAAATAACCCCCCGATGCATAAAATGTCATTTCTCGGCTTCTTGCGTGTGAATTTAAGACACTCTCAAGGACACTCAATAAAACTCCACCTTGGCTTGAATTCCACCAAACCATGCTAAATGAAGTTCGTTGACCATCTTTTCTACCAAACTCTGAATGGTCCGCAATCAGTTCTATTTCAAATTGATCATGTCCAAGCCACCCTTGAACTCAATCATCAAACTCACCTGGCTTTGTCAACATATCTGCTAACTCCTTAGTACTAAATGCATCCGTAACCATGCCTTCAAAACAAAATTTGACTAGAGGTCTCATGTCCAAATTGGGCACAAAACCATGCTGCTGAACTTCTAGAATTTGAATGGGGTCTAAAACAGTATCTTCACGTCCTAACAACATAGGAGTATCACACTTCAATTCCACCTCCAACTGAGCACCCAAATCTTTGTCTTCAATAACCTGCTTGCTTAAATATAGCAAAGTAGAATCATCTCCAAAAGTAACACCTTTATGTTGCTTTTCATGAGCACAATGCTCACAAAACCCAAACTTTTCATTATATAGCAAACTCTTAAATGTACACAAATGAGACCCATTCTCCAATGCCACGACTGTGTATAGATTATACCAAAATATAGTGTAGAAGACACAATTGCTGCACCTTGAATGGTGTTCCTGAGTAGCACATAAAGGTTCCTAATCTTTCTTGATTCCAAAGCAATCGGGGTACCTCGAAGAATCGTCATGGATTCATTTTTCACAAAGGTTGTACACCCTTTAAAATCCAGTTCACCCAAATAAATAAGGTTCCTCTTCAAGTCTAGAACATGCCGAATACCTTTCAATGTTTTCAGACGCCTATCATACATCTTGATTTTGATTGTACCTACCCTTGAAATCTTGCATGAAAACCATTACCCATCAAAACAACTCTACGTTCAAAGGACTTGTAGGTGGAAAATGCATCCCTATTAGGATACATATGATAAGGATAACCTAAATTAAGAACCTAAATGTCCTAAAAATTATCACCCCTAATGGTGATAGATAAAACCATGTCATCATCTAAATATTCCTCCATAGTGCTAGCCACATTCGAGGATTTAACCTTCGACCCCTTCTTTAGTTTGAGCTTAGGACAATTAGCCTTAATGTGCCATTTCTTATGGCCATAATAACAAACCAAATCTTCCTGGGATCTATCAAAACCCTTCCCATTTGTCTTCACATGAACAATAAGGTTTTCAGCCTCAACCTTGCCAATAGAGTCCTTTTTCCTCATCTCCTTTGAAAGAAGGGTTGTTATAACCTCCTCTAAGTCGATGGAATCCTTCACATAGAACATAGTTGTCACGAGATGCTCATAGGATAGAGGAAGCAAAGATAATAGGATTAGGGCCTTTTCTTCTTCCCCAAGATTTGATCCAATACTTGTCAGTTGGCAAAGATTCTTTTTAAACTCATTAAGATATTCAGAAATGCCTATACCTTCTCACATACGTAGGGTATAAAGTTTCTCCTTGAGGTAGAGACAATTTGTAAGGGATTTGTTATGTAAAGGCTCTTAAGCTTTAACCAAAGTTTTGCTATAGAATCTTCATTTAGAATATTGCATAACACCTCATCCGCAATGCATGAACAAATCGTACTCCAAGCCTTCACGTCTTAATCCTCATAGTTGCTTTTCAACATCCTAGCAAGATTTACTTTTAATGCCTTGTGAAAACCCTATTGAATAAGCATGTCTCCAACCTTAAATTGCCATAAGATAAATTTTTTCTTTCCATTGAACTTCTCAACCTCGAACCTTATAGACGCCATCGCAAAATCCCTAAAATAAAGAATCCTCAACCTGCAGCTCTAACCTTAAGCTCTAATACCATTTTATTGTGACAAAACAACATAACAAAACAAAACACATATTGGATTTAAGTATGCAATGAACGTGAAACAAAACGACAAAAAAGTAAATGGCAAAGAACAATCACATAAGCACAAAGTTTAACGTGGTTTAGCAAGATTGTCTACATGCATAGGTGAAGACAATCAAGAACTTTCACTAAAACGAAGAACAAAGAGATTACAAAATGCATAACAACAAGTTCCTAAGACCCTAGGGAAAAAACCAAGAACATAACTCTCCACACCAATATGTTCTTGCCTCTCTCACAAAAAAAGTCTTGACAAAGCCCAATCTATTGTAGTCTATTGCTCCTCACAAAACCCATAGAAGAGCTTTTTATTGTCCCAATTCATAAAGTGGGTTAATACCCCTAAAGTAACCCCACGACACATAAAACATGGTTTCTTGGCTTATTGCATTTGAATTCAAGACACTCTCAACAAATGTTTCTATGGAAACTAGGATTGGCTCCCAAAATGGCCTATTGTGCTCATTGAGACAATTGAAACAAGTAGTTATGGGCCTCGAGGAAATGTTGGGAACAATCTGTTTTACATTTCTATAAACCTAAGTTTTAATTTGGTGCTTGTAGAAACCCAAAAATGCATGAATATACTATTTGTATGTTTTTCGTCACATGTGAAATGCTACGAATAAAGCCTTATATGTTTCATTAACCCAGGAAAATTCGTTGCTACGAATAACGCCAAAACCCTTATTTGCAACCACTAAAACATATGAATGCATTGTTCCTATTTGCTCACCACGAAAACCAGAAGTCCAAATCCGACTCAAAATCTTTCAATGGTAGTTGTTTTGCACAACCACGATACCTATGGGTTCCCTAAACACTTAGGAGACTAAACGAGAAGCAATCTTGCATAGAGGAGCTCCCAATATGAATGAAAGACTCCTATTTTAATATGGAACCCAGGAACAAGATAGAGTTCTTCTTTAATATAATCTCTATCTCAACTCATTTCAACTTTTATAAATACTTGCAAGGAGGATGAAGTACCATCTCTTTCATATCTCTTTTCAACTCTTTCAATCATTCATAAGCTCTCAAGCAAAGGTAAGAATTACTCTCCAATCTGGGTAAGTTCTGCATTTAGCCATTCCTTTCAAGTTCAACAAGCTTCCCCCTCTTCCAAAAGAAGGTAGTACATCCATTATACCTCTGCACCCTTTACAAGGAAGATACTATAGGAGGCTCGATGTCAAAGACGACCATTGAAAGGTAAGCTTATTTATATTTGAGTAGCAAAGCTTGTACTCATATTTCTATTAATGAAAGAGATCATCTTCTCCCCTTTCTTCTTCTTTTATGTAACTTCTTATCTTTTAGAAGTTGAGTAACTTAAGGTCAATAAGAGGTTTTTTGTGCTAAAATAATAGTAAACAACAAGTCTCAGACTTGAAGTATTAGTCCTCACCCATAAAAAATAATGAACTAGCCCTTAAACGGCTAGGTAATTTGTTCAACAAATTTCACCTCAAATGACTCGAAATTTGATGTTACAAATTTCTGGCACACCCGGTGGGACATACTTTTCTTTCATCTCTCCTTAAATTCCATTGTATTAATGGGTACCCCTCCTTCTTATAGGTATCTCAGTGAAGTTACAACCACAGAGCCCTATCTTGGTGCACTACAAGGTTGTTTGGCTACATAAAAAAACATGGGTTGAGGCTTTAGTCTCCCCACCACCTATCCGCCTAGTTGAGGCTTCGGTCTCCCAAGCAACACCCATGGTTGAGGCTTCGGTCTCCCAACAAAAGGTTGAGGCTTCTGTCTCCCTAACACTAGCAGGGGTTTTGGCTTCGGTCTTCTAATAAAAGGTTGAGGCTTTTGTCTCCTTAACACTAGCAGGGGTAGAGGCTTTGGTCTCCCTCCACATGGCTGTGGTGATGCCAATATCCATTAAGGATAGTGTACCCACATACCCCTCAAATAACTTTAAACAACTTAAAGAAACAATGGGTACCAAAATTTGGGCCAAACTCCCGAGAAAAGACCATTGAAGTTTAGGAAAAATCACAAGTTTGTGATTCAGGTAAACTCCTAGAATCGTATTCGCTAACTATGTTCAATGCGAATAATGATGTTGTGTCACATTCGCCACCTGATAAACAGGCAAATAAAAATATGCACTTTAATTTCCGATGAAGGATACATTGTCATGGATGCTTGTACTCCCACAACAAGAAAAAATATTGGTGCCTAAGTCTGGTGTAAATTCCCAGGAAAAGGTCCTTCAAACCTCAGAAAAATCACAAGTTTGTGATCCAGGCAAAATCTCAAAATTACATTCGCCAAACAAGGGTATTGTGAGTAAGGATCAAACATCATTTGCAAATAAAGGAAAAAGTATCCATTGGTGATGGAAAGCGCACCCACACGGACACCCACACTAGCGCAAGAGGGACTCTGTGAATGAAATTGCCAACCGTAAATTCTCTCACTTTGAGCGCACGAATAAAACTCATTCACGCACAGTTTCATTCGTGAATGAAGATCCTTATTCGCCCTTAAAAGACTAGGATTTAACTGCTATGCATGTTACACTCACAGGAATCCCCACAATGATGAGATGTCAAGCAAGCAACAAAGGACACCAAAATTAAAACACCAGGCCCTAAAAAGGACCAAAATAATAAAAAAATAAATATAATCCAAGAGAAATTGTGGAAATTACACTCCAAAAAGAGCAAGAGTTGGGTAATATCATTACTCGAACTCTACGTGTACGTCGCCATCAGCGCCAAGCTCCGGTTAGCATAGAGTTCAGAAGCTTAATGCTCTTGACCATATTTGAACCTTTAAGAGGGCTTGAAGACAATAAGTTGTATAAAAGAAGGAGGATATTATCCCTTGAACAAAAATTAATGAGGAACATCGCTCAGAGACAAAAAGCCAAAATACGTAAACTACATCACGAGCAATAAGAAGTGGGTGACATACCAGTTAACGCACTTCCACCATGGGCACATCCATAAAGGACTGACCCATCTTTGCTTTCTTATACTGAAGGAAGCACGGGTTATACACCTTACTTTGGAAAAGGAAAAATGATTAGACCTAAGAAGAATCCTCATGCAGCAGTAATGGTCACGGGAACAAGAAAAGAAGTCCCCATCAATACCCCAAGCCCTTCTAGATCTTGGCCACAAGCCTTTAACTCTGCACGCATGATGACTAGAAGTTAGTTGGCGGCAAGTGCCAAGACACCAAGAACACCTTCAAGAAATATACTAACCACTGGAAGAGCCTTGGGGACCTCCCCTGTTAGGTTTCATGATGGCGCCAGCTCTCGTTCCACACCTAGGATTGCCGCTACAGTCAATGTTATATGTGCCTTACAAGGTATCGAAATACTAATGATAAGATCATGGGGACTTCAAGACCCACCAATTGACCCCACAATAAACGAAGAAAATATAGACCTCAAGGAGTATTGCTCTGAATCCGAGGGAGAACATACTATAACCACGGAATGGCGAGCCAAAGTAAAGGGCAGAGACCAATGGCTAGTTGCCCAAGATCTTGCGATAACCGAATTAAAATCCATGGTTGAAATCGCTTACACTGTAGAGATAAGGCATGACCCAACTAAATAATAATCCTTCGGTAACAAAATCCGCTAGGACGGCCATTCCAAATCAAACACATGGGGTACCCACAGTACACACTAGAGTATGCTTTCACCACTATGCTAGGAGCAATGCCAGCTGTAAATGCTATACCAAATCCTTCTATTCCATAAAGGCCACACCATAGGCATTCCAACAAGGTCCACATATGTAAGGATCTCATTAGCCAACATATCAGTAGCAAGAACCACCACCATTTGACCCACTTTGCAATGGGCATACGATTATAACACCTATGCATAGACTCCTTTTATGCCACAAGGACCATATGTGCACCTATGATGGACCCCTATTACATGCCAACAATGATGGCTGAAATGCTTAAGGAATATAAAGAAAAAGAGACCGTGAACACCTACACAACTAGGAAGCCATACCCATCACATGTGGATGCGGTGCCTTACCCACCTAAATTTGTGTAGCCCCACTTTAACACGTTCAACGGAACTTCTTGTCTTAAACAACATATTGCTCATTTTGAGTCTTGATGTAGTTCTATCATTTAGCATTGCGATAAACTGTTAAAGTGGTTCGTTCAATCTCTAGATAGGGCAACATTCACATGGTACTTGAATCTGAAGCCTTACTCCATCATTGGCATGCGATGAAGCGAGCGTTCGCTCAATAATTTCACAACACATATAGACCTACAAAACTATAAGAATTGCCCAATGAGAAATAATGGGATAATGAATATGTGGTTGATTTTATCAACAGATGGAAGAACATATCATATTCATGCGAGAACGCGCTCCCTCTCAAGTCACTCCTCGAGATGTGTCTGCAAAATATATCGTTTGACCTCTCCCTCCACTTCACATCACATAAATACACTAGATTTGACGACCTAATATCCAAAGTAGCTGATTTAGAAAAGAGGTTGTTGGATTATAAGTGAGAAAGGAAGGGTAAGGCAATATTCAATAAGATAAGAGTCCACTATGCTAGGAACCAAGAAGCTTCCTACCAAGCTCTAAGTAAAACACACGGTGAATGCAACTAAGCTAGCGAAGCACTGCCAAAAAGCTAAGTATGAGAGAAAGACAGAAATGTTATACATTCCACCCAGATGATCTAGAGTCTTTTTAAACAAACAATTGGATCCTAAGATATAATATTTCCTGAGTTAAAGAGGCATGCGGAAGCTAACAAAATAAATGATCCAAAGTACTATAAGTACCATCGGATTGTTGGTCATAGCTTACAAGATTGCTTCATCTTTAAGGATAAACTCAAAGAATTGATCAATAAGAAAACCATGGAGATGGATGTAGATATGAGATCTATAGCCACAAATGCCATCTTTATTGACAAGGACAATCACACCCATATTGCAATCATCTCTCAGGATAATTCTGATGATGAGAGGGATGATTGGGCCGTCTTTGAAAGAAGAGCTACCCATAAAAGGAGACTTTAGTCCACCAAAACAAAACTAAGTCAAGAACATGGTCCTGCTAAGCACACACGGAAGAGGCCATTACGCATGAAAGGAGTTTCTAAAAAGAAAGGAAACAGTCCTAAGGCAAGGATGTCTCAACCAGTAATCCATACAAAAGATTTATTAGAACAACCTCTGTGACTTCTAGTCACACTAGAAGAGTACATGCCAAAAGACTTTCTTGTACCCCCAGTTGTTACTTGCAACATGGCTTCCATCGTACATGATGAAGCTCCTCGACAATTGTGTCATGATCAATGATATTGATTGACTTGTTTAGCAATAACCTAACATACCAAGATCATTTCAAAAGATGAACTATACGTTTGGATATAGTGATGACAACATCTCTATTACACTAACAGACCCCATACGTGATCCACCATCTCATCCTACAAGAATATAACGTCTTCCAATGACACCATATAAGTGCAGATATTTTCAGAAAGTTCTAAATAAATTTTGGTGACAAGATTTTCCCTATCATCAAACTGTATATCTTGAGGCATTCCTGCCTGGTTTCAAGGTTCCTTTGTTTGTCACCTTCTCAAATGTGGCTTTTCAATGTCCACAGCGTCTCTTTTCAAGTCTATGACATCTTGTAGAGAGGTGATGAATAATAATAACCTCCTACTGCGGCTATTTCCACTTTCACTGGATGGTGCACCCCTGGATTGGTACATGGACCTAGCACCACAAAGCATACCATCTTGGGGATATTTCATTGAAATGTGAAATTGCTCTGAAGTTATCATAGAGGGGGGGTGAATAGGAATTCTAAATTAATTTACCCCTTTTTCAATTTTATCTTGGGATTGATTTTAATCTTTTTAACTTAGCCTAAGTGTGTGTGTGCTCCAAGGTGTCTACTCAAGTACTTTTTCAAGCAAGTGCTATGTAAGAGTAGTATAGAACATTCAAGGAAAGAGACAAGTAATCACATATATAATCCATAATAAGAGATTTATAGTGGTTTGGCACTAGGGCCTACGTCCACTCTTCTAAAGCTTACTACCGAGTTTAGGTATATTTCATTTAGGTACTATTACAACTTAGGTCAATATATAAACCTAACTACTTGGTCACAAGCAAGCTAAACAATAACACTCAGTGTCTCCGGTGAGTGTGTACTACTTTCAGTGTCTCTGACAAGTGTGTACTACTTCTGGTGTGTCCAACGAAAGTAAAGCAAGAACAATGATAAATATGAATGCATAATAAAGCAAATATTACCACAAGTTGGTTGATGTTGCTAGTTGCTCAAAGTGGGGTTCTCCTTGTTGAGCTAGTTTGCCTTAGCTACCCATAAGCTTCAAGTACTTGGCTCTAGTGCTCTTAAAACTCAGCCAAATATGAGTTTCCTCTAGGGAAAGGCTTACCACAAGTTCTCCTCAATAGTAGTAGTGTGGTATTCAAGAGGAGAAAAAGAGAGAGTGAATCTAGTGAAAGATGTTAGCTATTCAAGCTCAAAACTAATGGGCAATGGTGGTTTTCATAGTGGGGGATGCTCTCAATATAGTAAACTTTAGAGCTCTCTCTAAAATAGCTTGGAGTATTGGAGTTCTTTACCCTAATGGGAAAAGTTTCCTTTTATAGGGGTGAGGAGCTCCAATGGCCTTTGGATTGAAATCTTTTATAATGGGCAACATTTTGAATCCTTTGATTTAAAAAACAGAGTTCAAATTTTGAAAAACTCTCATTGAAATTCATGTTTTAAATTTGTTCCAAAATTGCCCTCACAATCGATTGCTTGATTTGTAATCGATTACGGCTCACAATTTGACTCACAATCGATTGCTTGATCCCAAATCAATTTTGAGTCTGAGGACTTTGGTCCAAATCGGTTTCACAACTGATTACGGCTTATGAGTTTTGGCCTCGGGAGTCTCAGATTGTGCCCAGATTTTGTTCACAATTGATTGCATGAGTCATGACCAATTGTGCCAAAATTGATTACTTGATTTGCAATCAATTACAACTCCTAGTTTTTTAGCACTTAGATTTTGGCACTATGAGGCGTCTATCCTTGGGTTTTTTGCCTTTGGGTTTTGTGAGATGTCCAACAACATGTATATATTAGTTCTAAGGTACTAAAATGATATGCAATGCATGCTTCATACCTTTCTTGGTTTGGCAAATCCAAAGTAGTTTCTGGTATTTTCTTCGAGTCTTTGGTCCTTCTTGTCTTCATGTCTTAAACTTGTGAGAGCATAGAACACTTACAAGACACATACCATTACACATTTAACCATGGGATTAACATACATCAACAAAATGTTTATTCATTTATTTATGCGGCTTGGTATGGAATCATATGATCCTTGGAACATAGACCCTCTGAGGCAATTAGGGCAATAATAGACTTATGAAGGGTTTGATGGTTCTCTAGACCAGATCATTGCTCAAATGCTAGATTTAAGGCACTTAGGTGAATCAAGACAACACATCAAGAATGAGGTTTATCTCACTTAATTCCCTGATAGGTATCAGCTCCCTTCACTTACAGTGTATACAGGGGTAGGGGATCTGCATGACCATACTAAATGTTTCCTATAAGAAGCTGGGTTGCCAAGGAAGCACATGATTTGCTGGTGCGACTTTTCCCTGTCTCTTTGAATTCACATGCTTTTGATTGGTACCTAACTTTACCATCATGCCATATTTCTTCTTGGCCAATGCTTGTTGATCGCTTTTATTGCCATTGAAGAGCATACATACATGATCCTCAATATATTTGAAGTGTAATACAATTTCTGCCACAAGACCATTGGGACGTTGATATGGATGCTAGTGAGTCTTTGACCTCAGCTAATGAGGACAATGATTTCCCAGATCTATGGCAGATTCACAGTCGTGATCTATCCATATGGGGCATGCCACCCTTGGTTACTGACTTTAATGAGTCTGATAGTGACAACGATAGCTTCATAGCTGCGCTCGAAGATTTTTCAGAAGACTAGGTATCCACACATCAAGTAAAGGCCTGTAACGTCACTAAACTCAAGATTACTACTTTAGTTGAGGGATATCAACCATGCACTCAATATGTTCATCAAGTTAAGTTATGGTTTGGAAAGCAAGTACCACCTCGGGGACCTACTGCCAATCAACATGCTGATGCAATGAAGAAATCACTAGAAATCAAGCACAACAAAGCTGTTAGGAAGACAAAAAATCCTATGCCCTAAGATGTAAGGGCTCATTTAAAGAAGATCCCAGCACTACTAACTATCTATGATGCTCTCCACCTATCACCAGAGCTTAGGGCTTCCATGGTATATGCACTTACTCATCTTGATGAGTTCGCCACGAACGATGAAATAGTAAGAGCTTCTTGGTAGACAACAACACAAGAAGAACTAGGCATGCCCATAGTCACCTTTGAGGATACCGATCAATATTTGGATGATACCCATCATAACAGGACATTGTTGATCACGGGCACTATCAATGATCAACCTGTGTCCAAGGTAGTGATCGACAGTAGTTCAATGGTTAACATCCTTCCATCTAAGACCTTGGTTTATTTATGGGTTGATTCATCTCAACTAAGGCCAAATAATCTTATCATTCAAGGTTTCAATCAGAACAAACAACGTCCTCTTTGCTTTATCCGGTTGAAGACTAGGTTTGGTCATATGAAAGATTGAACACCTTTCTATATCATTGATGCATACATTGCTTATAATGCCCTTATAGGGAAGCCATGGTTGCATAAGTACCAGGTCATCCTCTCTACCTTCCACCAATGCGTTAAGTACCCTTGGCAAGTGAATGAAGTTTACCGTTCTTGAACAAAGAAATTAGTAAAATTTATTTAAACAACCACATATCTACATATGCTTTCCCATGA
>JAOXJP010163122.1:0-12844 GCA_025762735.1 Platanus orientalis
AAATACAGCTTTGACATTCATTTGATGCACAACTAAATCATAAATAGCAGCTAATGCAACTAAAATTCTAATAGTTATTATTCTAGTTATAGAAACATATGTGTCAAAATAGTCAACTCTCTCTTTTTGTTTAAAACCTTTGGCTACTAATCTAGCATTGAATTTTTCAATTGATTCGTCTATTCTTAATTTACTTTTAAATTTTCATTTATAATCTATTAGTTGATATCTTAGAGATAGATTTACTATTTTTCATAATTAATTAGCCATAATGAAATATATCTCATCATTCATTGCTTATTTCTAAAATTAAGCATATCTAGAACTCATGGTTTCCTTAAAAATTTTAGAATCTTCATCTATATCTAGTAACATTATGGAGTTTATGATTTCATTTATTTCTTCTTCTACCAAGTATAAATAAAAAAATTTCCTAGATTATAAGATGTTTTTTTTTCTTCTTTTACTTCTTCTGTGTTCTACATCTTCTATACCTACTATTTCTTTTCTTTTAAGATTTTTAGATTCTTTAAGCACACTTGTTTCTTTGTAAGGAAACATGTTTTTAAAGAATACTGCATCTCTTAATTCTATGATTGAATATTTATCAATTATATCTCTATCTATAGATAATCTAAATTTGGTTTATGTTTCTTCCAAAGTTCATAAGGTGTGATTTTTGTATCTTTATGTAAAATTCTACTTAAAAAATATAAGATATTAGTAAAACTTCTCCCAACCAATAGCTATAAGGTAATCCCAAATTTATTATCATTGCATTTTTACCATTTCTACTAATTTTGGTTTTTCCTTATTGATATTCCATTTTTTGAAGTGTATATGAGACTGTAATTTGATGAATTATATCTTATTTTTTACAATAATTTATAAATTCATTTGAAGTATATTCACCTCCTCTATTCGATCTAAGTATTTTAATTCTTGTTTCTAGTTGGGTTTCTACTCTATTTTTATAAACTTCAAATTATTCAATGTTTCATCTTTCATTTTAATTAAATAAGCATAAGCATATCTAGAGAAGTCATCTATAAAAGTAATAAAATACAAATTACTTCCTGTAGTAATTAAAACATTTAACTCATATATGTCAGAATGACCTAATCCTAACAATTTCATATTTCTTTTTATTTTGTGAAATAGTTTTCTAGTAATCTTTGATTTTATACATATATCACAATTTTTTAGTTTCTCATTTTAACATTTTGGAAGTAAATCTACTTTTATCATGTTTTCTATAGACTTAAAATTAACATATCATAATATCTAGCACACCACAAATTAACAGAATCAACAATATATAAAAAAAAGAATCAATTTCATTATTAATATTAAATTTGCACATTTCACCTAAAACATATCTCATACCCATATACTTCATATTTTTCAATAAAGTAAACTTATTTGATTCGAGGATTATTTTAAAACCACGTTTTACAAGAAAATTGGCTAAAACTAAATTTGTTCGAATCTCAGGTACATACAAGACATTATTTAAGATGAGGTTCTTTCCCAATGTTAAACTAAGGTTTACCTTTCCCTACCCTAACACTTTAGCGGTTGATGAATTTCTCATAGAGAGAATGTTTTCATCACCAACACCTTGAAAGGACTTCAACATATTCTTGTAAAATATAACATGTCTTCTTGTTTTAGAATCAAGCCACCATTTACCACCATGTCCAACTATGTTTACTTTCGAAATGACCGTGACTAGGATTTCTTTGATGATACGTACTTGAGACGTACATTTCTTATTGTCCAAAAATTATTTTTCTTTTTTCTTTCAAATACAATCTACAATTCTTCTTGAAGTGTCCAACATTATTACAGTAAAATCAAACTTTCTTGTTCTTCTTCTTAAATTTTCATTTGTGTGGACTATATTCTTGAATGTTAATTATTATGGTCTTTTTTCTATCACATTATGCCAGAAACTTTGGTTAATCTTCATTCTTTGTACATAATCGAAGTTTCTCTTCTATTTGAAGATCTTGTGCAAGTTTTTCCTCTTCTTATGTTTGAGATTCTTCCTATAATTCCACCATATCAATGATTGAACTGACTAAAATCGATTAATCCAATTTTCTTTCTTCCTTTTCAAGTTAACCCGTTATGTGTTCTAACTCATGAAATGGATCAAAAACAGATTTATTATCATTCACAGTAAATTTCAAAAATTGACTTACAAGGAAATTCTGTCTTCTAGTATCTTGAAACCTGTACTTGACTTGCATTGTCTCCCATATCTCTTTAGCATATTCCACTACTTCGTAAACATTGAACAGAGCATCTGAAAAAGCATCAAGAATATGTCATTTGCATAGATAGTTGTTTAATTCTCACTTTCTTTTTTGGCTGGTTTGTGCAAGTGTTTCTTTCTCTTGTTCCAACGGTTTTGGTGTTGTCAACACATATACAATACCCAAAGAAGTGAGTAAAAGATAAAGCTTTTATTGTTTGCACTTGGAATTCAATTTGTCAAACTTTTCCAGTTTTGATCATGTTAGACTTGAGAGCATTAACTGAGGATTGTACTATTGATGATTAGGCCATTGTTACTAATTTTGTCAATCCAAATATTGTCTTAAGAACATTAGAACCACGTTATGGTTGAAGATGTGTTGCAGGGATTTGACAAGACAATGAACAATGTCCAAGTCACGAATCACATTTTTCTAAAGATAATATTGGCCATTTACTATCTTCTTAAAAGACACAGAGATTGCAATGAATAAGCAAACTCGTCTCTAGGATAAAACAGGCCCAACCAAAGTTGTATTGTTGGTCGGCGATTTACATCACCCTAATATCAATCCTTGAACACTTAATAGATAATCTTCTAGAAATATATACTAAGAGAAATCAATGGGTTTTCCACAAAGATACATAAGTTTAAAAGAGATAGAAAAGAATTTAAAAGTTGAGTTACACGTATAAAAATTCTTTTTTTTTTTATAGAAGTTGTAAACACATTTAGATGTGTCTATAGACATTTTAGATACCATTTCTTATTGAACAATCATGTATGAATGTCTATAAACATATTAATCATGTCTACACACTATCCCATGAACATATTTCCAAAAATTGTAACTTTAAATTTTTTTGATTTTTTTTTGTTCATTGTCCAACTCAATCAATTAAACATATATGCAATTGATCGGTCTTGATCAATCGAACATACGTCTGATCGATTGAGACTAAACTTTTGAAGTATTTGACATTGAGAGAGAGAGAGAGAGGACAAATTAGGTTAATGGGTCATGAGGCTGTTATTTTTTTATTTATTTATTTTGTCCAAACTGACCAACTGATCGGAGGCGAGGCTCATCGTGAGCCCTGAGCTTTGCCTGTGTGTAACGAGTCCAAACTGAGCTGGATGAAAGCTCTCCAGTCCAAACGGCCATATAAAGTAGGTCTGAAATCCTCTGCGCCACACCCCCCGATGGGACACTCAGGAGGGGGGATCAAAAACTTCCAAAAAGTGAATTGATTCCACCCCCAGTGTCACATAGGGGGTTGGCGCAGAGGATTTCAGCCCTATAAAGTAGTAGTGATTTGACTGAAATACTGATATTTAAATTTTGAGTATCAAATCAGAGTTACTGTGCGGCTATGATAGGCTCAGTTGGAGTATATAATGATTTAAAGCCATAGACGTTTCGTCTCAAGCAGGGCTGGTGGGTTACAGAGTGCCAAGAATGTCAAACTTGGTGGTCATACTCGGAACTAAAGGACTGTCCTTGAAGATTATACGGACACACCCACCACATCCCAAGGTGGCCATACCTCTTTATCCTCAAGCTCATTATCATTCCTTTCTAGACCCTCAGGTATGCACTAAAAATTAGATGAAAATGAATCTTGTGAGAACTGTGAAAACGGCATCAGGGTACGGAAACATTAGTGTCGAAAAGTGATAAGTGCTCCCCAAAAAGTACAAATCACTTTTTGGTACTGATGCGTCAGCCCCTCTGGTGCCGTTTTCACGGTTCTCCCGAGATTCGTTCTCACATAATTCAAGCTTGAATGCACTAAAATATTTCCCGAGTCAACTCAGCTTAGATGATCAACCCTAGTTATATTCAATATATTAATCAGAACCGGCCCACATGTCCAGTTGAAAATCCCTAATGAGTCAAAGAGGGCATAATCACACACATGAAAAATGAGAGCATTAGAAACACAACTTTTCTTTCAATGGGTTTTTTCTTAATGGTAACTTTTCAATGGGTTCTCACCTAGATTATAATATAACCTTCCTTCATGTGATAAGGATTAGAATAGGTCAAATTCGTGGGCCACCCTGCCCATATTGGAGTTGATTTGGTATGACCTGTTCTGATTTTGGTTTCCATTTAGGCTTCATTTGATAAATTTACATACCTAGGATCCTTTCCTGCTCGCAAGAAGTCATGCCACACACGTCCCTAAAAAGGTAAAAGTCAATTTTTTGTTGCACGAAAGGTTCTTGGCTCATTCACATGGGTTACAAACAGTTCAAGGTATAACAAACGGTCTAAACCATACCTTTATCGGTGGGAGAGAGGATTCTCTGCAGTAAGTTAAAGTACATGGACAAGTAACCAGTGTACAACACAACTCATCTTAAATAAAACCATTGAGCGTCTCTCCTAAAACCCTAAGGCTGTAGGAGAGGTTCAGGCTAATATACTTGATGTATTTCAATACTTTGCCTCAGACTAGAAGACAGAAAGTGGAGGAGCTAGGTACAAGTCCATAAAACATACATACATGGGCACAGAGGGTTGGGAGAACAGTTGTGTCTACAGTGATATTTGAATTGATACCATCTTAAATAAAGCAATTAACTATCTCTTCTAAAACCCTAAGTTTGTAGGAGAGGTTAGAGTTAATATACTCATATATTTCAACACATAAAAGTTTAATACTCCCACCCAATTTTGGCTGAAATTTTAAATTTTTTGTGTATATTTCATTTTTTTTAGAACTGTTTACATTATAGAAAATCTGGATTCAATATAAAGCATTTGAATGTTCCTAGTTCTATTTCTCTCTTCTCTTTTCTTCTTTGTTTTTCTATTATTATTGTTTTGTGGAGTTCATCATTTTATTTCCCACCCCACCTCAACCTAAGCCATCTCTTGCCTCTCCCAACCACCCCTATTCATGTGGATTAAGATTGGGAATAACCAAAGCTTCCATGTACAGAACACGACCCATTGCCGATCCCTATATGTGTGATAGTTTCAATCACAAATCACAAGAAACAAAATAATTTCAAAAGAGAGCAAGAAGGAAAAAACCCGAGATAATAACTTGAAAAACTTTCAACCAGAGACATGATTTGATAGAAACGAGTCACTCCACACCAGATTTCAAAGGCTGGACTGTTAGGACGACCTAGAAAGTCGATCAGGGGCAGATGCTCTAATGGAAAGGCAAGCAATGTGATGCTAAGCAACACAAACTCATCACTCTCCACCTTCTTTAGAGTCGGTGATGATCATCATTGTGCCAATGAAAACGCACGGGAGAGTGCAAAAGCGGGCGGACAAATCCCTTAGTATTTGGTTGGTTGGATGAGAAAACACAAGGCCTTGACCAACCATGTTCTCACACGACGGTGTAAGGGATATCCTTGACTTTTGGTGTTGTTTCTTCTTATTCTATGGCGTTGGCTCTATTTTCAACAAGGCAAGATGAGATGCCAAGGCCAAATGAGTGCGTCGGCATCTCATCTTGCCTTTGACTTTACAACATAACCCAAATGCCCTTGTTAGTAGAGAAGGCACCTTCTTGTGTTTCGATTGGCATCTTTAGTAAGGTTGTCAACAATTCGAGCTGAGCCAAGCTTTGCCCAAGCTTAGATTGGTTTCGTCACATGAATGCAAAGCTCAAACTTGGCTTGGGTTCATAAAGATAGGCTTGGTTGGCCAAAGCAAAAAAAAAAAAAAAAAAACCCATAACCTTATGGCCTATTACCTAAATTTTATTGTTTGAGCTTTGATATTATCACAGTATATAACATATAAAATTATTATATATATATATAGATAGGTATTCTTAATAAAATCGAGTTTTTAATGAGTTAAGCTTAGTGAAGCGCAGTTTAGGTTCACTTAATAAATGAGTTTAAAACAAGGCTCAGGCTCAGCTCATAATGACCCAAACTCAAGCAGCTGGGCTCATTAACAGCCCTAAATTATTTAACTACAATGCTTAACAGTCAAAGGGTGCATTTGTCGTTCCAACAGAAATTAAGGTCAAATGTGTATGGTTAACCCTTCAACCTGAAGTTTTCACGAAGAGTTTTTCTTCAGAATCTGAGGTCACCGTTCTATTTGAACGTTGAAACCAAGCACCAACTCCCCGCCCCTTTAACAACTGTTATTCTAAGACGGTGATTTAGTGTGTGACCCAGATTTTTTTTTTTTTTCAAACATCGTCGCAGCCGACCGATCCTCATAATCCTTATCAAACTGTGATTCAAACTGACATACCCTTTTACCAGATATGGTGATGGTTTCTGATCTTGTGGTCACAAAAGGCTAAAACACAACAATTCTGAACACTGGACCCCTCTCCCCTCCCCACTTCCCCGGGGTCATAGGCCATCTACAGTCATTTTTTAACACCATATAAGGCACCTACCTTCCCATCTAAAGAGCTTTGTTGTATTTAATTATCACCACCACCACCTTCTCTTTCTTTGTCTCCTCTCTCTCTCTCTCTCTCTCTCTCTCTCTCTCTCTCTCTCTCTCTCAAACTCGTTTTTCAAATATGAATCGCTTTCTTTTATGTCTACTTCTTGCTTTTCTCCTCCTCTCCATGTCCCCAATAAATCATGCTCTTCCGAAGAGTTCAACAAGTCTCTCTACTGGGCAACAACAAGTCTTCCATCCCTCAGCAAGCGCCGCTGCCCCCATTGGCCAAGCCACAGATTTGGAGTCTGAAAAGAGAAGGGTCCCTTCAGGATCCAACCCCTTGCACAACAGGCGTTTATTTCGGTAGCTTCAGAAGAACCCATCTTCCGTTTCTCTTCCTAGCTTTCTCCATATCAAAGATTACACCTTACATACAGAGTTCGATTGATTGACGGATGGGTCGAGGCAACAATTCAGATTATATAGAATAGAGAGGATACAAGGTTGAGAAGATGTACAAGATGTACAGAAGGTATTAATATTATTTGTGAGAGTAAAAATTAGACATACATGTGGGTTGGACCCAAGTAGCTTTGTTTTGTTGTAGGCTTGTTGCCAGTGTGGAGTTGATTCTATTTGTAGAAGTTTATAGAGAGATATTTGTAATTTTACAAGTTTTAGTAAATTATGGAGACATGCTAGACCCTCAATGTTGTAAATTAGTTTGGAAAGACTAATAAAATGATGAGAGTGACTAATCATGATGATCTCATGAACCATTTTCTTGATTTGAAATTCGATTTATATGTTTGTCACAAACTCACAGTCGGGTTTTAGTTTTTTTTTTTTTTTTTTTCATTCTTTTTATGAAAATAGTGAATGCACAAGTATATAACTACTGATTTAGGTTCAATCATACTTAAGAAAAATAAATAAATAATACTTATTACTAATATAACTAAGGTCCATACCTTACCTCAGTTGCAATGTAGATCGAGCATCAGTGATGAGAATAACATTGAGAGGGAACAAATGTTCTATCCAGGATTTTGTATGCCCTATCATGGCCTACACACAAATTAAGGTTAGGTATATGGGGTTAGAACTGTAAAAACAGTTTTCATCAAATGAAAAATAGGTTCCCATAAAAGGAAGAAAATGTCCTGTGGATTTTTTCGGCCCCCTTAACGAATGCCCATGGTCCACGCAAATGCAACGCGGAACATGTAGAGTCTTAAAAAGTAAAAATCAGCCCTAAAGATGAAATCTGCACCGACAAAAGTGGGGTGCATAGGGTTAAAACCACAAAATATGATGAGAGGACACAGTAGAATATACAAAATCCTAGACGGAACATTTGTTCTGTGAGAGGGAAGACGTAGACGAAATGGTTTTGAAAATTAGAAACTTTGGAGGATAAGAAACAGGAAAAAGGAAAGTTAAGAGTCAGTAAACTTTTTATAAAAATCAACCAAAAGAAGGCAACTTAGGAACTGTCCTCGCTATCAACTCATTATTTTAGTGTATATAAATAGATGGTAGATGAAATGGGTTGATAAATAACAAGAAATAGTCAAACACATGAACAAAAGAAAACTAAAAAGGTAAAAAGAAAAGAATCCCCACACAACTTTAAGTTAACGAGTTCAACTACCTTGAATCACTGTTTATTAGCTCTCAATGTTAAATGCGAGTCCACACATTAAACTAAGTTATAGAAACCCAAGTTTAGTTTATAATCCATGGACAAAAGGTAGATGGGGGTTGCGCATTATACACATTTGGAAGTTGGAGACGAGAGGAGGCTACGCAAATTCTCATAATTTCATTCAACAACCACATATTTAAGCGGTGTGGCTTTTTAACGCTCGGCATAGGCAAATGCCTAGGTCAAAGGGCAGCCACATCAGCATCAGAAGTAATTTATACATGCCCCCAAAAAATGAAATTCACTTTTGGTGCTGATGTTTCTGCCTGCTTGACCATCGGCCGACATCGGCACAGGTTAGGGGTCAGCATATATAATCCTCACCGACATTTAAGACAAAAGGAATATATGTTGGCTGTCAATGTGTACCACAATGTGTAAGTGGCTTGTTCCTTGCATCATCTATGTATTACCTAATCAAATATCAATCTAACAAAGATGATAGGACAGTAACCAGATCAATACAAAGCGGATTTAATTAGGCATATTGGTATTTGAATCCTTTTAACAAAATATCATATATCTGGTTATATATATACAATAATTTAAATGGATACAAATATGGCCAATGCATATATGTATTCTATTCATTTAGAAACTGATGACATATCAGGAGGATGGCCACCTTTACGTCAATCAGATGGTCTTACAGTCAGTCCCAAATCTTTGGCGAGGCAGAATTTACATACAAAGAACCCGAAGAGGTCAAACGGCTAAAGCCGGCAGGGGGTCGGCTTCTAGCTCTTCGACGGTCAAGTCAGGGAGGCAGGCGGATGGTAGAAAGTAGCACTATTCCCTTAGGGTTTAGTGAATATCTCATACCTGGAGCATGAAGCGGTCTCCCTATTTATACGCTCGACTAATGGCATATCAGGGTGGATCTTCCTTGTTGCTTTTCTCCTACATTCTTGTACGTCGCTTTCTTCCACGTTCTCGCATGGCACTGTTACCCACGTCCTGGGCTGCGTCTCTCCCTCCCTTTTCTCTCATTCGCTCAAAATTGGTAGGCCTGTGGTAGAAGATATTTTGTCCAAATAACGGTTTCCAGATCACGTTTATCCTTGGCCTAAGTCAGTCGGGGTCTTTGTCTCCTGTAGTCGGGATCTCCCCGGGAATCAGGGGGTCCCGAGGCCTCGGATGGTTCTTCGGGGATTGGCTACCCCGAGTGACGGTCGGGCTTATTTGCTATAATGCCCGAGGGCATGGGTATCGGGTTCCTTCAAGTGTCAGTCGAGATTGGTTGATAAGGTCCTTGGCGCTATGTTCCCCATCAGTTGCCCCCTGTTCCCGGGTCCAGAGTCACGTGACCCGGGAATATGGGCTACTAGTATTTATTACCGATTGTTTTGATTGGTGGAAGCATGTCGTTTCAGCTATCAAGGTAGTGTCAGTTGAGATGGGCACCAATGATGGTCGAGCATTTAATAGGTCTCGATAACCAAGGGGACATGCCAGCGCCGATTATGGGTCACGTCAAGTGACGTGTCATTTAGGGTCCCTAGGTTATCAAGCTGTCAAATCTGAATCTTTTTAATTTTTAGGGATTCATGCATTACCTCGTTTCCCAATTTTATTTTGCTAACTCTTGGCTAGGCAACACATGTAGGGTCAGGGATAGTCAGGGTTTCCTATGAATATTTTCTTCGTTCCTATTCCGATTTCCCTCCGTCTCCGCTTCCTGTCTCTCCTAAATTTCTTGAGCGATTTTCGACGACTTCCAGTGTTCTTGCAGGCTGTAGCCTGAGCCCTCGCATTGCTACTATTCATCCTCAGTGGCCTATCCTAGTCAGGGTGGCAACTACCCACCATACTTCGGTGTCTTCGTATCCATCTCTCCTTAAGGTATCTTCTCCTTAGGCCCATATTTTTCATTTGCTTTTCTCCATCGGTGTTGAATACTTTCTTTTTCTCTGGTGTTTTCTTTATTTTTCTTGGTTTTTAGTCGACATTTATCAATTTTCCTTTTTCCGGTTGTGTTTGCTTTGCCCTTAGTTTCTGCCCTTTCCAGTGTCTACTTGCTTATATAGATGGTGTCTAGGGATACCGTCGATCGGATGGTCGATGGGGCCAATGACTTATCAGAAGTCTGGCCAGATCCCTCAGAGCGGGCTACCGAGTCCGCTTCAACTAGTGTCTGGGGGTTGGCCAAGGAGATTGCTCCTGAAGAAGACTTTAAAGCTGCTTAGTATGGCTCCGAGTTGGGGGCAAGGACCCTTGCTCGATATTACACAACTTATCAAATCCCCGAGAGTGTAATAGTCACAACCCCTCAGGAGTCCTGGGTTTTTGAAGTTCCTGATAATAGTGTGGCACTGTACGAGCAAGCACTCATGGTGGGCCTTAGGTTTCCAGTTCCCTGGTTCCTTAGGGAACTATTGTTTTGCCTTGGGCTGGCACCCGGGCAGTTGATGCCCAATGCTTGACAAATAGCCATCGGGTGTATGGTGTTGGGGGAACTGGTCTTCAAAGGGAAGCACCACCTCAATCTCAATAAATTTTTTCGTTGTTACTGTGTCAAAGATCAAGAACCGAGGTGGTTCTTTTTTGCTAGCCGGGACCCACCACTGACTTTGGTGATGGGGTTCCCGAGATCGTCTAGTGGGTGGAAGACCCGATACTTTTTCGTCTCGGGTGAGGACTGGGAATGCCTCCCGGGTGAGGAACCTGAAGTGAAGTTCAACCGAGGCTAGTCGTTGGTCGTCAGCCCAATAGGTAAGTTGTTATTCTATCATTGTCTGTCATGTGTATTTCTGGTTTCCTATCTTATCTTTGACTTGTCTCCTCTCCTTTTTCTTTTCTTTTTTTGGTAGCTATCGAGGTGGGTGAGGTGTCTGACGAGGAGGAGAATCGCATCAAGACGGTGGTGAATTTTCCTATCCACGCCTACCAGGACCTTGTTACTCAAGCCCGACTCTACCAGTGTGGGTTTGGTCCTGATCCTGCTGGTAACACCCTTACTCCTCTTTCATTGGTTTTTTTTGTGTCCTTTTCTTTGCCCAAGCCTATCTATACATTGGTTTGCTTCTTGTGTAGTAATGAAGATAGACAGATGGTATTTCTCCAGGTCAAGGAGATCAAAGATAAGGCCTCGGGGGCTAAGAAGGGTAGTCAACCAGTGGTCACCCGAGCGGCCATTCAGATGGTCGCCAAAAAGAGAAAGTGCCACCTTGTTTCTGGTGATTCTTCTGAGCCTCAGGCCCTTAAGGTGGCTCCAACGCCTCCTATGGCTTCTTCTAACGCCATTCCAGTCATCGACTTGGATGGAGATGGGGGGAGCTCTTCTCTGCCCCCCGCAACCAGGGTCCAGGCCGCATCCACCTAGATGGCTAACCCTTTGACTATTTCCCAAGTCTCTATCCCCCGGATCTCTATTATCGAGGCCCCTATTGTCGTGCCCGAGGCTCACGCTCCCTCAGCCATGGTGACTGTAACCCCAACCTGGGTAGGGCCTTCTACTCTTCCCTCGATAAGAGAGGAGGCTCTACTGGGGCCAATACTTGGTTACTGAAGTCCAGTCCCGAGGGGGACTATCTTCTTGGGGGTGTTCCCCCTATCGACCTAGAGTATTTGGGGAAGAACATCTCCACAACAGCCATGCACAAAGACCTGATGCACTATATGGCTAAGGTAAAACCCATTACCCCTTCTCTTTTCTCTTTTTTTTTTTTTAGGTACTTGGTACTAATCTAGCGCTCATTTTTGTAGATTGTGGCTCTGATGACCTCTACTATTCAGAGGCATAAATTTAGTGACCAGGTTAGGGCCAAGCACCTGAAACACCTTTCCCAGCAAAGGAAGGCGAACTTGGCCTTAAAGGAGGAGGCGAGGGCCATTATCGCAGATCTCAAGGGGAATCTAAAATGGTTCGAGTCCTACAATAGGGTGGCGGCCCATGCCGCTGATCAGGAGAGACGTGTTGAAAACCTGACTGCTCTCTTACAAGACTCCCAATGGGACGTTGAGCGGGCTAGGGAGGAGTTAGGGAACGAAAGGTTGGGTCGCATCCAGGCAGAAAATGACCTTTAAAAAGGTCGTTAAAGATGCTACGAGGCAGGCCGTGGCTAACACTCTAGATCGGGTGCACCTCCAGGTTGAGGCGGAGAGGGAGGTTGAAAGGCAAGCAATGAGGGAGGAGGCCTCCTAGGTAGCCGAGGCCAAGTACTTAGCCACGGATGCTTTCTATCTTGTTAGAGCCGATTGCTTCTTGGAGGGTTTCGAGGAGTTCTGGGACCTAGCGGCCAAGCAGTACTCGAACTTGGACTTCTCGTCCATCCAGCCTAAAGTGCCCGAGGTCAAGGGCCAACAGGAGGAGGGGGTTAACCAAGAAGATGCTGGGGTCGACGAAGAAGTGGCCGAGGGAAGGCATGGTGCAACAACGAAAGGGCCAGCCGAAGAGCCGACAAAGCCTGAAACTATAGATGTCAGTTGGGGGGATGTAGCTGTGGGAGAGGCAGTCTTGGGGGATGTCAACCCCGAGGTTTAATTG
>JAOXJP010163133.1:0-12843 GCA_025762735.1 Platanus orientalis
GGGGTGCCTAGCACCTTCCCCAAATGAAACCAAACCACTTACCCTAATCTATAGAAGTTAGACCAATACCACAGGTCAAACTCCTAGACCTTTGGGTATAGTCCTCAAGGATCGATGTCCAACTCAATCAGTTAACACCGAGTTGGTGGCGACTTCGATAATCAAAGCCCGAATCCCTCCTTCCAAAGGGGGGACGCCGACAATGAAACATGATCGAGCAACACTGTGGCACGAGCAGCATCACGAAGTGGGCCACCGATGCCCACAAAATGGCGACTCCATTGGGGACTAGTTTAATCTCCACATGTGTGGGTCTTTATTTATATTCATTACTTGCCTTTTCTCATGTTTACATTGCTCACATGCCTACATTTCTCACATGTCTACTTGCTTTGGATTAAACCTAGGTCGCTCCATTAGTTAGTTAGGATAACACTCCATCTCCAAACAATTATTCAAAATTGCCATGCATAGGATAGAGAACATGCTCACATAGTTCTAGGGCAACTTGAACTAGTTAGTAGGATCAAATTCACACTTGAACAACTTGTATGCAATACATCTTTATTATTTTCTATTTTTCACAAAATGAATCTTAGGACATGACATTGCGCCAATACATCACTCTCATGAGCCCTTATCTGGGTCATTACCTACCAATGGACTGACATTGGATCACGACATAAGATAGGAACAACATCTGAGCAGTTGTTGCTTCTGTCAGCATGGCCATTCCAAGATACCCAAGCCAGTCACCACTCTATGATCTGATCTTTTTCGGGGAGGTGTTTAGACTGGTACACTTCATCTTTTAGAATCTCAAAAGCATGCATGTTTAGTCATTTTTAGGTTAGAGTTATAAGGCTACACTCAATAGCTTAGAGGTCTAGCTTTAGGTTTGTTTGCCATGATTTTGATTGAATGCTTGCATGATTGATTAAATGGAACCAGGAATTCATGTCCAATTTTATAAAACTAGTCCAAATTTATTTTTTAGATAATTAGGTCCGGATTTTACCTTCTTATCTACATTTGAATACTTCTCACCCATCTTGCTTAATATATGTAAGCGCGATAGCACAATTGCATAAACATACCATAACTCAATCAAACCATAAAAGCAAAAGAAAATGAATAAAAGACATCCTCAAATGAATGAAATATATACGTCTAATATGAGATACAAGTATCTTTCAAAAGTCAACCAAAAATAAAAACCACATAACTGCATAAAGTCATCTTGGGTTAGTCTATACAAGCCATTAATCTAAATCAAAATGTTTAATTACATCTAAAAAAAATCAAATCAAAAACAAAAGAGGGAGAGCCCAACTCTATAATCACTCCTAGGAGCTGTTACCCACAAAGTCCATAGTCTCTTACCGATCCATCATTTTCCTCCTCCTAGTATAAACTTCCCTTTGCCCCAGCGTGAAGCCTTTGTACCCGGAGCTCCTGAAGCACTCTGCTTAGGCTTAAGGGGACTGTCATGAACTTGTAATGGGATCACCTCCACTACACCACTAGGGACTAGCTCCATGTGTACCTCAGGTGCCTCTGTCTGTACCCCAAGCCCTCTACTAGTCTCAGACCCTCCAGTGGTTTAGTCCCCACCAACCTCAGGCTCCTCTGTGGGCTGCCCAATATCAGGCTCCATCACGGGCTCCCCTCCCTCGGGTTGCTCCCTTTCGGGTTGCGACCCTCCCTCAGTCAGATCTGCCCCTGTGGGCTAGACCCCAGGCTCTACATAAGGCATCTCGGTGTCTCCACCACTACCTTCCATGTCCCCTGCGATGGGGGTCTATCCCTGCGGATGCACAGTCAAATCCACAAGTTAAAATCATCAAAAGCTAACTAAAAACAAAATTAACAAGTGGTAATATAATTAACTCCTCAGCCCCAGCCCTGTGGGCAGCCCTCAAGGCCTCCACCTCAGTCAAATGGGCCTGATGTCTCTACTCCACTAAGGCAAAACATCTAGCCAATCCATGGAGGGTGCTCAAGAGCATCTTTCTCGAGACCTGTGTAAGTACATAATGCTAAGTAAAAGAAAACATAAAAATAAGTAAAATTGTAGATAAATTTAAAATGTACTAAACAATATACCTAAATCACACCCTCAGGGGGCACCCAACCCCCTAGAAGCTCTGCCTCCGGAAAAGGCACCTCAATGACTTCACCCACTGCACTAGGCAAAGTCACCACCTTGGGCACCGGGCCCATCACATTTGGCCCCACTAGTGGAGCCCTCCTCTTCCTCCCTCGCCTAGCGGGAGGTAACAACACCTCATAAGGTGGTTGGATAGCAGCAGCCTATCTAAATAAATAATAATGTAAAAAATCATCAAAAAATAAAGCATTAATACTTTTCAAAACAAAGTAAAAATAAATACACTTACCAGGGGCTCCACAGGCCCTCCCAAAGGCCCATAGCTCTAAGTGGCCCACCACTTAGGATAGTTCCTGGCCCAGTCCAAGAACTCCGAGGCATCAGTGCCCTCGTCTCTAAGGTTGGAGGTGCCCTCACTCTCTATTACCAAGGGAGGAGAGTGGTACTACAAACACCTCAACCCCTCCTCCCACTTGCCTTTAACATCTCTCACCAAGGTACATGGTGACCTCACCTAGGGCCACCAAGACCACCCTCTGTCGAGACCAGTCCCAAGCAATACCTTGGTCTCGGTCGTTATCAGCCACCAAGGTTTAACGAGCCCATGGGCGCCATGTGATTTGCACAATCACGATAGATTTTAAGAAATGATTTACAAAATAAAATAAGTAAACAACTGAATTCAACTAAGCATTGTGTATTTACCTACTCAGCAGTAAGCATGTCCAGCTCATGCCGGACAGTTGAAATAGCCTTCTGAGTCTTGGGAAGGGTGCCTTTCCACCTCACCACACAAGGGAAGTGGAGCACCTCCTCGCCCCTCCGCTTCAAGGCTAAGGTGGGGAAGTGCTCATAGCACAACACCTGCAAAAGGAATAGAACAAGCAAAAATTAAATAATAAGAAAAACAACAAACTTAAAGCACAAATGAAATAAAGAAAATGTACATTACCTCCCATAGGAAGCACAAGCCCACAAAGGCAGCCGGGCTCTAGCCCATAGAGATCTCGGTCATATTGAGGTACATCCACCCGAGGGCAGATCTAACCCAACTCCTAGAAGCTACTAGAGCTAGGTCTTCTAAGGTCGGCAACAGATGGAAATAAACTCTGTCGCTTTTCCCACAGAAGATCGACCGAGTCAACATGTAGGGCAGGAAGGCTTGAGTCGATTGAGCTTGCTCCACCTCTAAGCTAGCATCTATAGCCCAGACATACTCCTCAAACTAGGAGGGAAGGACACCCCTGGTGCCCTTATAGTAGAGCATGGGTTGTGGCCCGATGCAACAAGCCACCAAAGCAGGGTCAAAATCCTCAGAGCTTGGCGGGGGTGTCCCACCCATGGATAGACCCATCATCGTAAAGAGATCGATCGGAGGTAACCTAATCTCTCCAACCAGAAGATGGAAAGCACGGGTGATGTGAGACCATCTCTCCATAAATGCCATCAGTAAAGCCTTGTCGACCAACACCATAGGGAGTGTCAGAAAGCAGCCAAACCCCCTGGCCCGTACCCCCTCCCGTATATTGGGGCACATCTGGGCCCATAATCTCAGCACTCCGGACCATGAGCCATGGTGTTGCACCTTTTCCTGTCCTACAAGGAAAACAAGTTAAAACATGTAAGAAGAATGTTTAGAAACAAAATGAATCAAAAGCAACTTAAAAATAACACAAAAAATCAGAACTATGAAAACTATCTCTTAGGCCTAACGCCTATTCTTAGTCCTGATGCCAGTTTTTTAAGTTGATGCCAATTTTCTTTCCTGACACAAGGTTTTAAACCTAACGCCAGATTTCAAGCTCAATGCCTGTAATTTTAGGTTATTGTTTTCAAGCGTTAGAATGATTGAAAACTATTTTTAAACCAATAGTAAATCATTCTAAAACTTTCAAAATCAATCTTAAATTAATTTAAATCAATCAAAATATGTTTAAAATCAAAACTTAAGCAAATCAAAATCAAAAATCAAATCAAAAGCAATCTAAATGAATCAGATTCAAGGGAAATCATTTATCATTCAAAACAAAAAGTATACAACAAAACAAGCATTAAATCAATAATCAAAAGTAAAGGAAAAGATCAAAACAAAAAAGCTTACCTCATTTGCAACCGGATGTTTCCAAAGAGCTTTCTCTTGGGTAGAAAGAAGTGGAAAGTGTCGGCTTGGCCCCACTCGATCCATTGAAATCAAAAAGTGTGTAAAGAAATAGAGAACTTTTGAGAAGAAAATAAAAGAAAGTGATATGTGGGGACTTCTCCATTGTCATTTAACAGAAAAGAGCAAAGACAAAGGATAAGGACAAAAGAGAAACGGTCACGAGTCATTTAAACTCATAACTGATTTCAATGCCTGTTTAACCTCCCAACGCCTTTTTTTTAATTTAATTAAAAAAAAGTGTCAAATCAGTAAACTGGAGTTAGACATTTTTCTCAAAAAACTCTAACGCCTGATTTACCCCTCAACGCCTATTTTTAATTTAATTTAAAAATAGGCGTTAAAGCAAAAAACTGGCGTTAGGCTTAATTTCTATAGAATGTTATTTTTCACTGTGAAATGACATTTCTAACCCTGTTTTCATCTCTATGTTCATAGACATGACTTATAGATCAGTACTATTGGATACGTACCCTACCATCTTCGTAAAATTTACAAATACCCTAATTGCCCTTCCTCTCAAAGAATGAAAAATTTGGAAATGTCAAAGCCAACTAGGGGCAACACTGGCCCTAGCTCAGATTAACTTAGATTGGCTATTGATAGAAGCAGCCATTTCTTTTTGAGACCTAACATGTATGGTCTTCTACTTCGAAAAGCAAGAGCTCACACCCACTATTGAGGAGCTCAAAACCTTTTTAGGTTGGGACCATTGCCTTGGCACCAAAGCCATCATTCCAGATCACAAACCCACCTACTGGAAGAATTTCCACACATTGGGCATCTCCAAAGCATCACTGCCTAAAGAAGCCACAGGAGAATATCTACATTGTTCCTTCAATCTTTTGCTAGAAAAAGGTTGGAAGAAACCAAGGGACTTTGACAATCCAATCAAGTTTAGGGCATTTACGTTAGTTGTTTTAGGACAACTCCTACTATCACTTCACAATCACCACATTCATGGTGTGTTACTTAACATCCTAGATCAACATATTCAGAAGAATAGACTCACACCAATGATCATTTCAGATACTATCTCTAGTGTCTCATACTGTGCCCAACATCTGAAAGGTTGACTATATGGTTGTCTAGCATTCCTACAAGCTTGGTTATGGGAACATTTGCCCGTCATTGCATCTTTTCTGGCTTATGTATCACGTGATCTAGCCCCAGTATAGATCCATGTCAGAAGCCGACTCTTGCCAAACAGGACAACTACAACAGATTACCAAAGTCTGCTAGCTGCTATGCTCCCTGAGCAAATCACATGGCGAGTCGTATAGCAAAAAGGCACGCTACCCACTCCTTGCTACAAAGGATCACAATTACATGGTCATCACAGGAGTACACCAAAGCACTCCTGATGTACCAAAATGTGTCCTTCATCAGTTGGCACTCAAGCAAGAACTGTTCAATTTTCTTATGGTCTTTGAAAACATATGCAAGCTTGACCGCCATACATCCAATCATACGCAATCAATTTTATCCGCCTTAAAGGATAACTCACACACAGGGGTCGCAGGACACCCACAACTAGTATCTGTAAACGCACAAGCTATGACACCGGCATATGAACAATGGCTTTTACATAGGCCCCCTGTACAATCGGTTACCCCTTCTGCATCTACCTCTTCGAACAAGAGACAGTGCATCGAGTCTACATCTTTGTTATATACAGAACATTTTTATACTCAGGCAGAATATAAGCAAGCATTATCAAATTTAGCCGATGAGCGAGCAGCACATGCTCAAACCAAAGCTACCCTAGAAGATGAAGTATTTTTACATATAGAGGCCAAGGTCTCACATGAGTGTACTCAACATTGGAATGAAACACAAGCAGAGTTTATTTGCTCCTTGAAAAGTGAGCTCAATGACAATAGGACTTCCCATAAAGATTTGGGATATGAGATGAGACGTAGCAATGGCATGGCTTTTGTGCAGGATCAGTGGATGAGGTCATGGGTTCGTAAGCTAAGGGAATAGATATATTCCCTAGCTTATGAGTTGGTGCCACCTCCATCACCTCCATTAATCCCTGATCTCTAGATTTTTGCTTATTTTCTTATGTATTGGGGCAAGTACCCCCTCTTTTTGTAATCTTTTCCGATATATATATATATATATATATATATAATGTACAAAACTTTTTGTCTTTCAAAACCTCATGTTTTAGATTAAAGGATATGAATTCACTTGTATGACATATGCACTTGTAAAGCACTTGGCTATCAATTTATAAATAATCAAGAAAAATCATCTCACAAATAATGACAATAAGCCTCTTCTCTTTCAATCTAGATAATCAAGCTACAATTGCTCCCCCAGAGACTTGACTACAAAAGCAGAGGAAAGCATAACGTAGGAAAGTAATGGCTGATAAGTCAACATCTCCTCCTACAGCAAGCATTGCACCTTTCGTCATACTGGAGACATCTATGGAATATCCACCTCTTATAAGGACCGCTTCAGAAAGAACCCTCCCAGAAGGATTCAAGTCAGAGGTAGAGTGGTTCATGGGAGATTTCATGATCCGGCAAGGTTGGACAGCTACCCCAAAAGCCAGTTAATCCTCTTCCACACCCTAACCATCTTTACCATCTTCTAGCCAACCTCGCCCTAATGAGCAGCCTCATATCCCTCCTCTTTCTAAGTTTGAGAGACTGATGTTTGAGTACCTCATGAAGCAAGGAGGACCTCAGAGTACAAGTTCAACATCTGAACTACCATTCTCTAGCACTGTAGAGCAAACACTACCATACAGCCAGACCTATGCATAAGGTCCCACTTATGTCAATGCCCCGCTCTAACCCACAGCTACACACCTACAGCTAGAGCATAGAGTTACCATTGACCTCGAGGAGCGGTATGGGCCATCAATGGCAAGTGTAAAGGGGAAAGAGAAAGATGACATAAGCGCATAGATAACAAAGCTCGCTGCCAAGCTGGAACTCATGAAGGGGGGACAGTTCCCCATTTCCATGGACTTCAAAGATCTTTGCATACACCCTAGAGGTGTGCTACCACTGAACATCCAAATGCCAAATGTTGAGAAGTATGACGACACAACCTGCCTAAGGATGCACCTTCGTATGTATTGCAATGCTATATTCCAGTGGGGACATGATGAGCGCATCCTGGTCCAGATGTTCGGCCAGAGTTTAGAGAATAATGTCAGTACATGGAGGGCCCTGACGTGGTCATTTGTCAACCACTACAGATTCAATCTCGAACTATTACCAACAAGGGAAGAAGTGGAAGGAATGAAACCAACCTCAGGAGAGAGTATCAGGGACTTTACATATAGATGGAGACTAAAATCCTTTAATCTCAAGCACCCCATGTCCGAAGAGGATACGATATCTACTTTCATAAGGACTCTGGGTCCTACTTACCAGTTAATGCTCCTAACCGCATCACAGAACAACTTTGCCAAAGTTATCAACAAAGCTGGCAAGGTAGAGTTGGCAATCAAGGTAGGGATGGTACACGAGGCATCACTTGCCCCGGTCGGATCCTCCAAGACTGTGCGAAAGAAGGTAGCTGCTACACGGCCAGAGGCTAATCATGTGAATGCTATCGAGGTTCCACGACCTACTCAGAATAGTGGTCATGTCCTGTCTCCGCTGCAGCCAGTCCAGAGTTATCCTGTAGCCATGATCATTATTCCTCCTTAAACACAACAATTCTACCAGCCAAGATACCGGGGTGCACCCGGAGAAGAAATAAAGAAAAGAAAGTTCACTCCTTTGCCATACTCCTATAAATACATAATGGAGTATCTCATTAAGAAAAAGCTGTTGTAGCTAATGGAGCCTAAACCTCAACCTTACCCTCTACCCTACTTCTACAATCAAGCAGAACACTGTGAGTATCACCAGACTCCAGGGCATACCCTCGATAGGTGCTTCTGCTTGAGACATGCTATTCAAGACCTGATTGATGAGGGTAAGGTATCATTTGACCCTACACCCACCAATCCCCCATCAGACACCAACATTATTCAGAACCCACTCCCCGACCACAAGCCACCAAAAGGGGTCAACATGATAGGTACTACTAGCATCTAATTCAATCCTGCCAGCTACATTACCAAAATCTCAGAGCCCAAAAAAGTCATCTTCTTGCTTGTAAGCACCCAAATTTTGTCTCGGGTCATGTGATGGTATAAGGTCAGTATAACAGTTATTAAAGCGCAGAACTTTGAACACCTCAGCTTAGGAAGAGCCAGCCTAAACCCTAGAAGGTTAGTCACTCCTACGAAAGTCTTTTCAGATGTTCCAGACAGAAATGAATCAATCAAAGAGCCATATTACAGCCCTAAAGCACCATTTCAAGATAAACCTTAATACATTCCAAAAGCATCAACATGACTTTGAGGGTCCACTTTTTAGAACTCCATTCATGTTATCAGCAAGTTTTCCTCCTCTTGTAAATTTTTCAACAATAAAACATCACAGTTGGAAAAATTACCATTTTACCCTTCTACCTCCAAAGGCTCAATACACATTGTTCGCCATCCAGATCACTGAATTGCTCAGCCTACATAAGCCTTCTTTCCATGAAGCATCACAGACAAAGAATTCATGTTTTCACCATTTTTTGACCCAAGGGCAAAAAATTACCATTTTACCCTTTTTACTTAGAGAATGACCTTTGGACCCTCAAAGGACCCCTAGAGCTTTATCTTTGGTCCAAATGATGTAATTTTAGATCTTGTACAACCCCAAGTCTCTGTTCTCAGAAAGATTCATCACAAATCAGATACTGCTCGAGAAAGGCAATAACCAATCTCTCAATCTGTGATAACCCAGACCAAGAAATAACCATTATAGTAAGTTTTAGATATTCATCCGATATCCGAATCTAGAAAGGTTAGTGGCCATGCTTCGGCCTCGGCCTTAACTCCAAATCTTCAGGTCTAAGATATGAAGTTTGGAGTCTTGAACCTCTATAAAATCTCAAATCTTCAGTAAAAGCTCAAAAAGCTCTTTTTCCACTTTTCACTCTTTTAGAGCTAGATTGCTCTCCAAGCATCATAATCAAGATCAGTCGGTGTCCATTTCTTCAAAATTGCGAGGCCTTCAATAATTGAATAAGGAGCCAAGGCTTCCGTAAAATCTATTTGTCAAGATTCCCTTAAATACCCCAAAAAACATGAAAAATTAGGTCTAAAAATTAGGTGCTCGAACGACTCTCGGGAGCACACCAGAAACTGAAAATTTAGATGGTCAGTGGCCATACCATTGTAAATTCAAGGCTGCGAGACTATCAAATTCATGCTAACTTGTAGAAAATCTGTGATCCAACCAATCATTTCTGCCCAAACCCTGAAAAAGTGCATTTCTCTTGTATTGAGCCCAAGAAATGCCCCCAGAGGCTCCGCCAGACTCAGAATGCAACAATGTCGGGACCATTTTCTCAAAATCTTTCCTATCTTCATTAAAGCATTTCACAAACCCTTGAGTCAGGCAATGATTAGCCATTCAATCCCGCTCAAGTTTAAGCAACTACAAAGACCTGATTCAATGGAGTGACTTTGCTCTGGAAGACTCCTGGTGACTGCCTGGGAATTTGGCAGCCAATCTGTCAGTCTTCATGGCTTCGAGACTCTTCCAACTTCAAATCCTCCAGATATGGACCAAAGTGGCATCTTATAGAAGAACCAGTAGCATCCCCTGTACAAATCAGCTTAACTACTCGAAAAATGGTTTTTGACCTAATTTCCTACTTAAGTACTGTAATCCTACACAGTCAGAAGTTGTGAGTAACCTAGACTTGGGAGCATCTACCCCTGGGCCCCCCTAAAATCAATTTGACCATTTTACCCTTCAACATTGTATTTGACAACTTTTTTGGCCAAAAAACCCTGATTTGACCCCTTACTCTTTTTGTAATTTGGTTTCGATTGAAGTAGGACGATCGGAGCAACTCAAACATCTGAAAATGACACTGATTGGGCCGATATCTAAGCATGGGAGCCCACATAGAGTGATAGCAGTGATAGGGTTCAAAAAACCTAAAATCGAGATATTATTCAGATATTAGCCAAAAAATGAGATATTTTGCATTTAATGTAATCTCATCTTTAGCTAACCCCCCACATCCCTTGGATTTGAATTTATTGATTCCCTCTCTTATGCACCCCCCTTAGATCTCCTAGGTGAGTTTCAAATCCTTAGAGTACCATTCAGCCCCCCCATCTAGCATCTAACCCTTCCACCCTTAAAAAGGGTAAGGAAATGGAGTTGCTCCAAAGGGCATCTCCGATACTCCCTTCCACCTCCCCAATCCATGCCAAACAAACACAACTCATCCTCACCCTCCATCCCTTTGCAGCCAAACCAATCTCAACCCTACACCTCTTACCCACATGGATTAAATCCTAGCCTTCCACCACTTAGATTTGAGATTAAATCCTAGCCCTACACTACATTTAGGGTAGGTTTAATCCCAACCCTTTATCCCCTTCTTCCTGATCTATTCCCAACCCTTGGATCAACCCATTTGAGGCTATAAATAGCCCCAAATTCGTGGTGAATAGGGTTGGCACAAAAAAAACCCAAAATCAAAGAAGAAAATAGGAAGAAAAGGAAAAAAAAACCCTAATCTACCCAACCCTTGGCAAGGTAAGCCTAAACCCTACCCCATTTCAAGTTTTAGATTTTAATTCATGCAATTTAGTAACTGTTATGCTACCTAATTTATTCTTGAGCCTTGCTCAAAATCAGGTACAAGTTAGAGGCTCCATAGCCTCTATCTTGCCTTATATTTGACCAATTTGCTTGTCAAATTTCATTTAATTTTCATGTAGGGCCCCTTGAGCTGGATTTCAACTATGTTATAGTAGACATATAGAGGTAGCTATGTATTTAATTTAGTAATGTTTCATGCTGTGGAAGGCCTCCAAATGGCCTCCCAAACAGACCCCCAAAACTGGGTTCTTTGGGACCCAATTTGTAGGAATGTTTAGAGTTTTAATTTTTGATGATTGAAGCATGATGTTGATTCTGATTTTTTATTTGTTACTCCCCTATATGTCTTTCATAAGCATGCATAATTTGATGATTTTTCAAAAACCCTAAGGGCTCCAAAATCGAGAAAAAGAGTTGCTAGATTTTTCCCAATAACTAAAGCTTGTTTTCTAGTGAATTAGAAAACAAGCATTGAGAACACAGGCGTCTGGGATGAATTCAGGTGTTGAGAGCTGGGACCCACCTCAAGGAGCCCTGATCATCCCAGAACCCATTTCCAGACATCTTTTGACAAGTGAGACCCATCCCTGTGCACCAACACCTCTGTGGGCCCGGATTTCTTCCCAATGCTTGATTTCAGAAATGAGGCGTTGTAGAGGAATTCTGGCGTTGGGATGGATTTCAGGCGTCAGGCCTGGATCTTTAAAAAATATACATTTTTCAAAAATTAGTTAAGTGATCAGTCTGCCTAGGGTTACTTGAGACCTAGGAGATATACCCCCCCTCTAGGCCCCACGTGGTGGCCCAAAAACCCTAAAAGCTGCTGATTTCCATCCAACACCTGATTTCCCCCTGAATTAAAATTTAGGCATTGAGAAAATAGGCGTTAGACCATAAAACAGCTGTTAGGTCTGTGATAGATGACTGACTAACCTACTTAGGGAGATCATATCTCCACCTGGCTTGAACCCAAGACCTCTAGGGTTGCATAAGGAAATCCTAAAAGACTTTCCCTATCCCAAACTCAGGGTCCCACAGTTCTGGGACCCTCCCAAACACCTTAAATAGTAGCACCAAAATGCCTATTGAGTCAAGTTTCCCAACGCCAGTTTTCCCCCTGAATTAAATTCAAGCGTTGGGAAAATAGGTGTTGAGATAGAAAGCAGGTGTTAGGCTTGTGATTCAGAAATTCACTTTCTTTCCTCCAGTCCCCTTTTTCCTTGGGTTGATTATAAACCCTAAAAGGACCCACAGCAAGCCATTTAGAGGGATCAATCATCCTTTTAAAGACCAGAACCTTGAGGGGTCTCCTATAGATAAAAATTGCCCTAAAAGGTGGGTATTTAGGGTACCTAACACCTTCCCCAAATGCAACCAAATCACTTACCCCAATCTCTGAAACACAGACCAATATAAAGAGTCAAGCCCCTAGGCCACTGGGTCTAACCTTCCTTATTTTCTCCAGCGTCCAGCTCAGTTGGTTAACCCCGAGTTGGTGGTGACTCCAAGGAAAGCCTAACCCTCTTGTAAAAGGGTTAGCAATGACCCCTCATGCACCGGCATCAGACGCCGAAGAGTGGACCCGGAAACCACGGGCGGGTGGGGGCATCCGAACCCCTCCCGAACACCGATGTCCACAGAATGGCGACTCCACTGGGGACATTTAATCTCCACATGCGTGGGTCTTTGAGTTATGTTCATTACTTGTCTTCTCACATGTCTACATTATTTAGTTATTTATATTGCTCACATGCCTACTTGCTTTCTCACATGTCTACTTGCTTTAGATTAGACTTCGGTCATTCCATTAGTTAGTTAGGATAACACTCCATCTTTAACACTTATTCAAAATTGCCATGTTTAGGTTAGAAAACATGCTC
>JAOXJP010163144.1:0-12843 GCA_025762735.1 Platanus orientalis
GCCCAAACCCCGGCCTGAGTCCGGTCTATAATTATAAGGCCGCGTTTGGGCCTACCATGGCCCAGCTTGAGCCCGGCCCATGCCCACCTCTACTCTCAATAATACTTTCCTTATGCAATCTCACATTAAGGCATAAGTGATCTAGTCTATCATAACTATGGAAATATATAATAATCTCTAATGAAACTCAAAAGTATCACATTTCCGTTATCCATCAAAGGTAATCCTCAAAATACATTGTCTCAATAATGTGTTATATCCAATAAAGTATAGTATTAATGTTTTTACATTCCTTAAGAAATGCAATAATAGAAATGAAATCTTTCTCTCTTTCTTCCAAGTAACATCTTTCTCTAGGATTGATGTCCATGTATATAGATACCCTATCACACGATCTCCTCCATGGTTTAATATATGGGGTGTCAATTTGGCTGAGCTTGACAGACTCGACAAGTGATTATACAAAAAGACATGAAATGGAAACAAGTAGAGCATGGTATCTTCATGGAAATAAACATATGAGTGATAGTCACAAAAGTGGCTATTAACATATAAAGAATCATATCTAATCACATGTAGAACTTTCATGTAAACATCTTTTGTGTGCATTTTTCTTTTTACCTTTTCTTTTCATGATCTTATTTTTCATTCATCTTGATACTTTTTTTCATGTTCCTCATGTATGACCATTATTTCTTTATTTTTGTTCACTTAAATGGTCAAATTGGTTCCCATTTACTTGTTGGATGAATTTCCTTACTTTTTACTTTCACTTTTGTTCATTTAGATTCTTCTTACTTTTTTATATTCTCATATACTTTTCTTTCATAATTCTTTTTCGTTCTTTCATGTACATTTCTTTAATTTCTCTTTCTTTTATTTCATATATCTTACCTTCATATTTTCTTTTATATTATATCATTTACTTGTTTTGATATCTTTTACATTTATGCTATTGTTTAACCCCTAATGACGGAATCTTAGTCATTAATTAACTCCCAATGATAAGATCTTATCATTGATTAACTCCCAATAGCGGAATCTAATGCCATCATTTAAACCCCAATGATGAGATCTTATGTCTGCGTTTAACCCCTAATGGCAGGATCTAATGCCATTGTTTAACCCCTAATGTTGGGATCTAATGCCATCGTTTAACCTCTAATGGTAAGAACTTATGCCATCGTTTAGCTCCTAATGGTGGGATCTTATGCCATCAGTTAACCCCCACTGATGGTATCTTGTTATTGATTAACTCCAAATGATAGAATCTTTTACATTTCTACTTAATTATTATGTATCAAGTTTATACCTTTACTTTCAATGCTCACTTTCATTTATTTAATCTTTTTGATATTTTCTCATATTTTTTGTCATTCTTTCTCATCCCTTCATTTCTTTAAAGTATAACGTGGTCTTAGCATGGATCTTTGGTGTAAGGCATATGTCTATCATTCAGGCATGATAATTTAAAGCACTGATAGATATAATGATCAATAAGATGACATAATTTAGAAGGTAATTATATTAATCCACTAGTATAAATTGTTAGGATGTTTGATTCACATGAGTCACAAGAGGGCAATAACTTTCATAAACAATTCTCAACTTAATGCATAAGAAGATAATCAAAATATGGGAATTCTCAAGAACAATCAATGAGGTAAACACCCATACTAAGCTTTGAAGAACTATGAGAAATTCACAACAATTTCTAACTGTAGATGTTAAGATGCACACCTTTGATGAAGTAATTCAAACATATAATCGAAACTATCAATCAGAATAAGGCATCCCATGAAATAAAGTAAGGAATTCATAGAATACACTCTTACAATGGTAGCTTTATGACATTCAAACATGGATCATGAATAAAATGATATAGATCCAAGAAATCTTAGGGTGTACATGAACAAGAAGGAATTCTCTGCAATAGGATATGCACAGTCAAATCATGGTGATCCATGTATGAAATTCTACAAATCAAACATGCATAGATCAATAAAAACATAAGGAAAATGAGGTTTCACTTCTAATTTGTCAACACATCACCAATTCCCATTCAATTCCCCATCAAACAAGGTATCAATTCATTCATGGAGAAACAATTAACATATCAATAATCAAGGTTCAAAATAGAATTTTTAAGATTTTAGGAGAAGAATTCTATATACTAATTACAAAATTATTTACTTCTTGAGAAAACTTTGGATCAAAGAACAAAGCATTAGTTCATTCAAGAACATCAAATCAATAAGTCATAAATTAGGAATCAAGTGGAGATTCTAGGATCCTAAGTGAGGAACATCTCGTAGACTCTTTGGATAATTACTTACTACTAAGATCCTAAGAAGGAAATTCATATACTTCTCGCATAATTACTTACAATATCAATTCCTTGTTTCTTCAAGTTCTTCAAGCTTGATCTCCTTACTTCCATTTTATTTAATTCAAACATGAATTCACAATTAAAATCTATAGATGATCAAGAATTTCCATTGAAAATATACAAATCTAAGCCAAATTGAGCTAGATCTGAGAATTCATGGCTTACCTTACTCCTTGGAGAAGAAGCTCTTCTCCTCTTTCCCTAATTCTCATAAAATTTTCTCCTCTTTGTATTTCTTCCCCTCTTTATGATCATTTACATCTAATTAAGGTATAGAAGGGGATTTGATTCATCCCATGTGAGTCTCACACAAGTTTAAAGCAAAATCATATGTGACATAAATCTCGAGAACATTTTGGAATGGTAATGACGATCACGAAACTTGGTGATCGATTATGCATTGATCTATCATTGGGTTGGTGATCGATCACAGGTACAGTGCATGAGCTTTTAGTTTTCTGGATTTGGTCACTTTCCTACGGTGATTGGTCACATGGTGATCGGTCATGGCCTTGGTTGGTGATTGATCACCAAGGTCAAATCCTGTATTTTCTGGTTTTTGTCTCTAAGGTCCAATATAGTCCATCCAAGGGTTTTCCAACTACTCCTAAACCATGAAAAGGTCTCTAAATTGTTGAGGTTAACCCTCTTGTTCAAGATATAAAGTCTCATGATTTAGATATGTGGTTTTAGGTCCGAGTCCTTAGGACTCACCTAAATGGATGTGGGGTGTTACAGGAATAACATTGTAGGGTCAACCTTAAGAAGAAAAAAAAGCATTTTAAGAGTGTTTTAGTTGTATGGATGACATGGGGCATGATGGCCTTATAATTATGGGCTTGTTTGTCAAACCAAAATGTGCAGTTCAAGCTTATGACTTGGTACTAAGTGATTGATGTGTTTGTGTCTTATTTTTTAGGTTTTGGATTGGTAAGTAATATGACAAGTGAGATTTAAAGTTCTAATTAGAAGTATCCTCTTTTCTTGTACATGAAGGAGCAGGGATGGGAGGATTCTCTGCATTAGAGAGTTCCCAAGAGAAACAAATAGTGTAAGAGGTTTTGGAAGGAAAAAAGAGTGAGAAAAGGTTTCTTCATAATGAGAAAATATGGTTTTTTCTAGGTTGAGAGAGAATATGAGAAAAAGAGAGAAAGAGTTCCAAGTTTAATGGGTTCTTAGGTTTTTTTAAGGTTTGGGATTGAGTTGAGAAAAGGTAGAATATATTCTGTTATAATTTTATTTTTTTGATCTATAATGACAAACAACACCCATAGATGTAGGCCAAAGAGCCGAACTATGTAAAATTCTTGTATTGTATGTTTATTGATTTCTTTGTTGCTGTGTTATTAGTTATTACTTTGATCATGAGTGGTTTGGGCTCATATCCCATCATGTGGTATATTTTAGCTGTTTTTGTTGTACAATCAATTGATACCAAAGTTTCTGATTCATGTTTGGAATGAAAAGAAATAAATCAATAAGTAAAAGAAAATATTCTTTAAGGTTATTTTCTTTAACCTTTGGGGTAAATTCATGACGACAATAAATAATTCCATCAGTCAATTATCAGTAACAAAATTCGATGGAAGGGATAGTTTCACTCTTTGGTAAATAAAAGAGAAGTATTTATTGGTACAGTAAGGCTTGTACGTGGCAGTATAGGAAAAGTTAGGAAAACTCATGGAGATATATGATGGTGAGTGACAAGGCATAAATATGGAAGCAACTAACACAATTTATCCATCTTGAGAATAATGTATTATTTAACATAATGGATAAGGATTTGACACCCATTTTATGAAAAAGGTTAAAGAAACAGTATATGGGAAAGAGTCTCAACAACAACTTATGTCTAAAACAACAACTGTACAAGCTAAATATGGAGAATGATGTGAATCTGGTGGAATACTTAAATGTATTCAACCAACTCTTGGATCAACTACACGAAGTTGATGTTAAGGTTGAAGAAACAATGCCCTATTGCTTCTTACCTCACTTCCGGAGTTGTGCAATAATTTGATGACAACATTATTATTCGAGAAAGATACAATAAGCTTGAAGGACGCCACTTCATCACTCTTATTTAATAAGATTACGAGGTGACCAAGTCTTGAAGGATATTTGGATTTTAGGTTGGTTGGTTGTAAGGAGAATCAAAAGATGATGTCATCTATAAGGGGTTTGGAAATAACAAGTTTAGGTCAAAGTTCATGGGGAAGATTAAGGTGTGATATTTTTCACTATAAGGAGTATAGTCATTAAGAAGGATTGTTTAAAACGTACTAACAAGAAGAAAGATGATTGTAACACCCTACATAAGTGTCAGCACCTAATTTTGGCCCAGTGCCTAGAGGTTTCTTTCAATGGACAACATCAACTCTCTAGAATTGACCTTAGACATCCTAGGAAACCAAGGTGGTTAGACAACCTCCCATTTGTAGGTCATCCTTATTCTTTCCTAATTTGACACTTTAAACCCCAGACTTTTCTCTAAGATCTTTGTTAGACTCACTTTCCTCATTTTCTTATCATTACTTCTAATCTCATACTTTTTTGAAGGATTTTCTCAACTTCGATAACATTTATACTAGAAATTATGATTTTATCCCTCATTAAAGGTGGACCATTGAATCTCATTGTACAAGCATCGAACAATTAATCAAGTGTTACGGATGTGTCCGGAATGGTAAAAAACCCAAAAATGGAGTGTTTGATTAACAAATTTCGTTATATCATGTTTTGGCGAATTTTGGCCCTTGATTTAGAATCTTTTGAAATCTGATCAAAATACACCCTAAATGATCAATCTAACATCATAGATGCTTTTAGAATGTCCAAAATCTTTGAAATAGAGTTTTTGATCATCAAAATCCATTGTTTCGAGTTTCAATGAATCTTGACTATCGATTTAGAATCTTTCAAATTATGAGCATAAAACACGTTGGATGATCAATTGGACATCGTAGATGGTTCATGCATGCTTCAAAACCTTGGGGGTACCGATCAAGACTTTCAAAACCCATTCCAAAATCCTCCATCACATCATGACCATTTGATCAAACACTTTAAAATTTAAAATTTAAAATCGGACCTCACTATGACAATTAGCACCATCAATTTAGCTAAGGGAGTGGTTATGATTGAATCTGATAAATCTAGATCAATGAAATTCCAAGTGAGTTTGCCGAATTACAATGCGTTGTGAAACACCGAATCAACTCCATTACTTGACAAGTGGCACGATCTCATCCAATAATATAAGTCAAATCCAAATCAAATCAAACAAAAAATAAAATAATATAAAATCAAATCAAATCATATAAAACATAATAGAATCATATCCATTATTACCTTATCCCCAATCAAATTCTTCCTAAATGTATCACATACCCGAAACCAAACCCTAACCATTTGCTTGTCTCATCCAACCTAATCTTCCCTAAAACATCAGCCACCTCATTCATCCTAGTTAGCAAACCAAGAAAATAAAATCTCCACCCACTCTTTCTTCTTTATAAAATCTAACCAGCACACCTCTACTCTCTAAAAAAGAAACCTTTCCTTCCCTTCACATGTGACTCTCACTCCACCATCCCTCTCTCTGTGATAGAATTGATCCCATCTCCACCATCTATTTAATTTTTTTTCTTTTTCCAAAATATAAATCAAATCTTTCCAAATCCTCTCTCTCCTTCCAAAATCACCCCATAGCCACCGACCACCTTCCTAAATATCTTTTCTCCCTCACCTATAAAAACCCACTATCTCCCACTCTTGAGATCATGCCTCAAAACTCTAAGACCCCCCTCTCAGCTTGGACGGTTGATCCCCCTTCTTATTCCTTCCTCATCCTCTCTAGTTTAGATAAGCATAAGCCCATAGGAGTGTTGTTTGGATACAAAAAGAAAACTCAACATCTCGTGCTCACATATAAGAAGGTATAATCCTTCAACTATTTTGTATTTTTTATTATTTATTAAAATTGTTTAATTGATGCTTTAGTTACCTTTCAACATTGATCCAAATCAGATACCATCTCACGGGCACACACACATATCACTTATGTTTTCCCATGTTAATTTTTTTATTTAGGTTTTTTTCTTTTTTCTTTTTGGTAGAATGTTATCTAATGCCTATGCCCTTTTAGAAAAGTAATATGTATTAATCTATTTTGTTGAAACACACATCCCATTCATCCTTCATTAGTGTCCATCTTTTTGGTTGTTTATTATTTCATGCATGGTCCCACTTCCTTTCTCCCACACAACACTAAGAGGATCGTTTCTCTTTAGTAAATACCCATTGGTATGGTGGTCTATGTTATGGTATTCATGTAATTTTTTTTTTTTTTTTTGGTGGTCATCTGATGGAGGGATCACGGTAATGATAAAATACAGTGGTTTTTGGCCTATAGTCACTTGAGCCTTACTGCTTGGATACGTAAGAAGAAGAATTTTTTGTTGCTTGCGGCCTAGGGGTGCCCATCAACTATACGATGATATAGGTCTCCCTTTTGATAGATTTGTCCGAATTTAGATCTAGTAAACCTGACAATCTGAGGTATCATGTTCTTTGGGACAACAAAGAAGCGGTGTTAATAGTTCAGGTCATAATTACCAAAAGTTGTTGAATGGATAGATCTCGGCTTCATGTGCTCCACTTGTATTATTGTATAGGGTGATTGGCTCATAGAGCTCTTGGTTTACCTCTTGCAGAAGTCATAATTGATAATCAATAAAAAAAAAAAAAAAGAAATTGTGGTTGATGTTGGAGTTGTTTAGTTCTCATTTTCTTTGCTTTTTTTTTTTTCTCTTCATCTTTTTTTAGGTTATGCTTTGTGCAGTCTTCTTGTTTAAATAATTGGGTTACATATTTCTTTTTTTTTCTTCTTATATTTAGTTTTTTTTTTTTAATTTATGGATGGGTTACATATTTCTTATGCATAGCTTTGACTTCATCAAAACAATTGCAACTCTTCACAAGAAAATTCATCCTCCCATCTGATTTTATTAATAGGGATTTTAGTTAATCTGAAAAGCTTGTTATTGTGTTGATTTGATTATGGGATCTAGAGGGGTTGAGACTCATAGTTCACCAGTCAAGATGAAGGTGCATATATGAAAAATTTCATGATTATTGCCGAATGTGTTATTGTGTGAATATATGCTGAGAACAAATTTAACCACCTAGGATTCAATGTCTTTTTTCTTTTTTTTTTTAGGATTTCCAATAGTACTATATATGGTACTCTGCAGTTAGGCATGCTATGCTGGGGGTGGGATCTAATGAGGCCTCTAAACCAGTCATTCATCTTTTTTTTATTGTTGTCTATTTTATCTTTTACATATATTGTATACTAACCATTTTATGTTTAGTTGGTTATGAAAGAAAGCGATTTAAGGTACATATTCTCAACTTTTTTTTTTTGTCTTCTTGTTAATATTTATTTGTTTTATTTATATATCATGTTAAATAGATGATTGGTCTTTTGTAACCTAGGCTAGATGACATGTTTTATATACACTATGCACACAAGTGCACCAGTTAGTGGGGAGCTCACTGTCACACACATGACACTGGTTTCCAAAAATAGAACATACTTATGTACACACCACACATAGAAATTGGACCTAGAGTTGAACCGGTTTAAGTAGGTAACCGCATACGCGGGTGGACTAGGGTGCCTAACACCTTCCCCAGTCCATAATCGAACCACTTACCTAGAATCCCTGAGTCGACCAGTATGAAATAGAGTTAGAGATTTCAAAAGAATTTTAAAATAAAATTATTTTGTTTCTAAACATAGATATCCAGTCACATCTTTAACAGGGTTGGTGGCAACTTCTTCTCATCGTGGGTTAGTCCCATGATGAGTGGACCCCTTTTCTAACGGGTTTATCTATCGTGCAAAAACTGAGGCCCACAGTATAGCCTACTTTAAGAGTTCTAATGAGTTAGGTAAGTCTGGATGAGGAATCTAATACCAATGTAGGATCCACGATGGGAAATAATTTAGAATCCAAATAAAGGACATAACCTGATGATTAGCATGCCCATGGATATTAAGAAATAATTCAGTTTATAGAACCCAAAATAACCAAAATTTCAAAATCTAGCAATTTGGAGTGCTCGAGAGAATTTGGAGTGCTCAAAAAACATTTAGAGTGATCCAAATTATTTGAAGCACTAAAAAATCTTAGGATTCTCGGGAGTAGTTTGGAGCTCTCAAAAAATTTTGGAGCACTCCAAAAGTGAAGAACTGGAAAAAATATACATCCGAAATGACTATTTTCCCCACCCCTCCATGTGGAAATCCGTGTGAAGATTTAACTTCAAAATTTATCCATTTAGGCCCAAGAACATTTAAAAGAAGTTTAAGAGAGTGAGAGAAGGAATAATTGGAGAGAAAAAGGACAATGAACTCAAGGTAAGCTCCCAAACTTCTAGATCCAGGAAGATTTTTTTGGGATTCTTAGAATTTCAATCTTGGAATTGAATTCTTGGATGAATATTGATGTGTATACATGTATAATTTACAAGAGAAGAGGATTGAGGTGAATTGAAAAACATAAATTAAAAGAGAGACAAAGGAACCTATAGAGTTAGTAAGTAATTATGCTCTCTATGCTTATTATGATGTATTATTCTTCTTAAAATTTTCAGATTATGTGAATTTGTGTTTGGATCCTTTGAGAATTCTGAAAATCTTTGCTCCAAGCCATTGAACCTTGCTTGAACTTTGAATGTAAGCTTATTTTGTGAGTGATTATTGTTCTTAATCATTGTATGAATTGATTTCCTTTATTGAATTCCTAGATCATGTGAATTTCAATTGTTCTCAGGTGAATCCTTTGAAAAACTTGTGAGAAATTGTGAATCCTTTATGGTCTAATCTATTGGTGATCAATTTAGTAGGCAATCTTACTTTGCCCTTTGTTTGGAACTCTATGTGTGATGTTTGATTTGATATTTACACAAGAATCATTGAAAAGCTATTGAATCTTTATTATTATTATTATTTTTGTGAAATCTCATTAAACTCATTGACTTCATTGAATTCTATGAATTATCATATATCATACAGATTATATAAACTATCGAATCTCAATGTAATTTTGAATCATCGATCCTTTGTGAAATCTTAGTGAAATAATGCGAATCCGGATTTATGATCATCGAATCATGTACTAACATCAAATTTAAGTGAACTTATATCTTTACATTAGTGATTTACCATTGAAGTGATTTATTCTAATTAACATTGTGATCATTCTGAATCATGTCAACCATATGCCTAAGTTTACTCTATGCATTTATAGTATTGTTTCGATTATTGAAACCAAGTTAACATTTGAACTTATTAATATATATCTTTTCAAAATTTTGAACCACTGACTCCTTTGGACCCCGTCACAGTGCTTAGTGTGATCATTGACTTCTTTGGGCCTTCTCACATGGCTAAGTGTGACCATTGATTCATTTGGGCCCCGTCACAGGGCGAAGTGTAACCATTGACTTTTTTAGGCCTTGTCATAGGTCTAAGTGTGACCATTGACTCCTTTGGGCCTTGTCACACTGCTAATTGTGACCATTTACTCCTTTGAGCCCCGTGACAAGACTAAATGTGATCATTGACTCCTTTGGGTCCCGTCACAGGGCTAAGTGTGATCATTGCCTCCTTTGGACCCACTCATAGGGCTAAGTTTGGGAAAGTGCTCTGGACCATGCTCTTTGGTTTCATGGGATTTGGACCTTACCTTTTGGGTTATCGAGGGATTTAGCCTTGCTCTTGGGGTTTGGTAAGAGATTTGGACTTTGCCTATGAGGTTAAACTAAAACATAAGAACACTTTATTGGACATAATTTTGGACTTCGGATCCTTTAAATTATTGAACTTTGGACTCATCGACTTTGACTTTTCAACTTGAAATTGTGTTTTAAACTTCGGCCTTCATATTAAACCCTTTATTTAGACTCCTACTTCCGCATTGTATCTTCACATTGAATTTTGAGCATCGATTCCAATATCCATTGTTTGGATTTAGAACTCTGTATTGGACCTTCCTATTAAATGTGATTTATGGACATTGACTGTTTCTTATTGACTCTAACATTGATTGTCCGCAATTTGGACTCTGTAATATTAGCATAATATTTGTTTATTGTTTAGTTTTGTACTAGCATGATATTAATGTTGTTCAGTCTTTGTTTAGTTCCATATCAATTTTTGAACATGTTAATTCTTCGATATATGCTTCTTACTTCATATTATATATAGTCAGTATAATTGCTTATAAGTTGGGACTAACATAATTATTATATTTTTCAGTTCGACTCTGGCCGTAGGTCACACTTATGGAGCTTTGCTTTGACGACATTGTACATTTATTAGTAGTTTGTGCTTTGGATACTCTTCGCATAATTGTTTAGACTAATTTTTTCTTGGAAGACTATGTGTACCTTCCCTTTGTTTTTTGTTTAGGTGAAAAGGCACCCCATTTATGTAGTTAGTTGAATGCTACAATACATTGAATTACTTTGGAGATTATAGTATCATTTTTGTTGCACTATTATTGACATGATTATGTTATGTGATGCTTCTGTGACTTTATTTGAATTTCTATGGATTACCAAATATTAAATTGCTTCTGTTACCATGTGAACTTTGATTGTGGTTTATAAGTGAACAATGTTTTTAAAGGTATTGTTATGAGATTAAGATTAAAATGAAAGCTTTATGTGACGTGAATTATGGATCGAATCAATGTGTCAACCCGAATCCGGGGCTCATATGGATCTTGTTTGAGTCTGGGTTTGGGGGTGTTAAAATGATAGTCTTAGTACATGGGTGATAAAGGAACACAATGAATATGTTGAAGATGTTCTTATAGTCTTCAAAGGTATATGCATTTCTTCTCACAAGAAGTGAATATTAGACTTAGGATGCCTTATTCATATATGTTACACAAGAAAAAATATTTTAATATATTCTAGGAGAAGATATATGTTATCTCCTTAGGTGATGGGTTCACTTGTAACATTATGGGTGTTGGGATGGAAGAGATCTAGATGATTGATGGAGTGGTTCGTACTTTGAGTGGTATTGGATATGTTCCTAAGATGTCACTAGGTTAATTGGACTCCATGGGTTGCATGCATTTAACTATAAATGGAATAATGAAAATCAAATGTGGTTGTTTAGTCATGATGAAAGGAGAGAAGTGTGATGATTTGTGTCATCTAATGAGGAAGACTGTAATTAATGGTATTTCTTTGCCCTTGATGGAGAGCTAGAATAAGGTGCACATAATAACAAACGCTTGTGTAAAGTTTCTTTTGCAATTGGGGTAGATATATGTATTAAATATTTTCAAGTGACAGACAATGGTGGGATAATTCCTATGGTTAGAGAGGATGGAACAAGGTCCCTCTCTAAAGTTGACTAGACGAGTCCTTCGGGAAGGTACACGTGTATTTATTGTATTATGATTGAGTTGCAATGAATCAAAATCATAATGATCCAATGGAGTGTATATGTGGATGTTATTCAAGGCCAGTGGTTGTTTGCGATGATAACAAACATGTTATCGATTCAATGTGGATGTGCATTCCAAAAAAAAGTGGTGTAAAGTTCACTAAGGAAGACAAGAAAGTTATCTCTAGAATGGTTCCAGAATATGGTCCAAATGTTGGATGTTGTGCGCATGTCATATATATTATATATGTAGGGTATACCACAACATGATATATTCAATGTGATTGTGAGACAAGCCAAGGTAGATATTGTTGTGTTGTGTCTTGTTTCTTAGGTTGGATTGGTGAACAAAATGATGGTTGAGATTTAGGTAGCATTTGGATAAATTATTTACAACAACTTATGACTTCTAGTACTCTAGAAGTCATAAGTCTCCGTGTTTTTGTGTTTGGTTTGCAAATTAAAAAATTACTTATGCACAAGTCATAAGTAGGAGAGAGGGTGGAGAGTCAATTTATTTTTAAGTTGGGATCTAGCAACTTACAAGATAAGTTGAGCCATTGACTTATGCGAAAATTTTGATGGATCAAACACTATAAATATAAATAAGTAATTTATTTCTTTAGGTCAAAACTCAGTTATAAGTTTAACCAAATGAATAGACTTCTAATTTGGATTTTGTTTCTAATTAGAAGTGCTCTCTTTTCTTGTATACAAAGGAGTAGGGATGTGAGGACTCTCTATAAAAGAGAGATTCTCAAGAGAAAAGGCTGTTGCATGTGAAGTTTTCTTCAGAATGAAACAAATAGGGTCATCTCTAACTTGTGAGAGAAGGCAAGAATAATGTTCTTCATTGCTTAGAGATAAAGGGAGTTACATTTAACAAGCTTGTATTGTAACTTCTATTTCTTTGGTTTTGGTTTATAGTGAAAAATAGAAACCATGGTGTGTACTTCTTGATTTATTTACAGATGAATTA
>JAOXJP010163155.1:0-12842 GCA_025762735.1 Platanus orientalis
TGTCTGGCTTGTGATGAGTTCCTTAGAGCAAGGAGACTCAGGGATGCATAGGATCTAAAATTACACCATTTGGACCACGGGAAAGGCTCTAGGGGTCCTTTGAGGGTCCAAGGGTCATTCTCTAAGTAGAAGGGGTAAAATGGTAATTTTTTGCTCGCGGGTCAAAAAAATTGAAAATGTGAATTCTTTGCCTATGATGCTTCATGATAAGAAGGCTTATGTAGGTGAAGAAATTCAGTTATCTAGATGACAGATAGTGAGTATTAAGTCTTTGAAGGCAAAAGAGCAAAAGGGTAATTTTTTCATATGTGATACTTTGCTAGAGAAGGGCTTATAAGAAGTGGAAAACTTATTAATGACATGAATGGGGTTCTAAAATGTGGACCCTCAAAGTCTTGTTGGTGCTTTTGAATGAAATTAGGGTTTGTCCTGAAATGGTGCATTTTGGGTTGTGATGGGGTGTTTTGACTGATTCATTTGTGACTAGAGTATCTGGAAAGACCTTTTTGGGGATGCCTAACTTCCTAGAGTCCAGGTTTGCTCTTGCTAAGCTAAGGGTGCTTGGAGTCTTTATTCCTAGATGTTGTTCTGTTATCCTTATGCTATCATATGACCCGAGTCAAAATTTGGGTGTTGATAATGCTGAAGGTGTATCCATCTCCTTAACATAGCCCCAAGAATAATGCATATTCATTCCCTTGATATTGCATCTTGCGGAGGGTGTATACATCCAACAGATGGACCATCCATCTTTCCTTGATATTGCTCAATGCGAAGAGTGTATTCATGAAGCGGAGGGAGTATCTATCTCCTTAATATAGCCCCAAGCGGAAGAAGTATTCATTGGCTTGATACTGCCTAATCGGAAGGTGTATTCATCAAGCGGATGGAGTATCCCTCACCTTGATGTAACCCCCAGTGGAGCCAGTATTTATTTTCTTGATATTACCTCTTTTGAGTGGTGTATTCATCTAGCGGAGCGAGTATCCATCACCTTGATATAACCCCAAGTGGAGGGAGTATTTATTGCCTTGACATTACCCCTTGCGAAGGGCGTATCTGTTAGGAGGAGGGAGTATCCATCTCCATGATATAGGCCCAAGCTGAGCGAGTATTCGTTGCCTTGATATTGCCCTATGCGAAGGTTGAATTTAAGAAGCGGAGGGAGTATCCTTATCCTTGATATAGCCTCAAACAGATCAAATATTTATTACCTTGATATTGCCCCATGCAATGAGCGTATACATCAAGCGGAGGGAGTATGCATCTCCTTGATATAGGATTAAACGGAGCGAGTATTCATTGCCTTGATATTGCCCCATACAAAGGGTGAATTCATGAAGCGGAGGGGTTATCCATATCCTTGATATAGCCTTAAACGGAGCAAGTATTTATTGCCTTGATATGGCCCCATGTGAAGGTTGTATTCGTTAAGCGGATGGAGTATTCGTCTGCTTGATATAGCCTCAATTGGAGTGAATTTTCATTTCCTTGATATTGACCCATGCGAAGGGTGTATTCATCAAGATGAGAGAGTATCCATCTCCTTGATATAGCCCCAAGCGTAGCGAGTAATCATTGCCTTGATATTGCTTAACGCTGAGGGTGTATTCATCAAGCAGAAGGAGTATATATCCCTTTCCTTGATATAGCCCCTAGCAGAGCGAGTATTCATTACCTTGGTAGTGTCCATGTGGAATGAAATTCAACTCTCCTTGATATATCCCCAAGTGGAGCGAGTATTTATCTCCTTGATATTGCTCCATTCGAAGGGTGTAATCATCAACCGAAGGGAGTATCCATCTCCTTGATATTGCTCCAAGCAGAGCCAATATTTATTGCCTTGATATTACCCTACGAGAAGGGTGTATTCATCTAGCGGAGGGAGTACCCATCTCCATGATATAGCCCCCAGTGTAGTGAGTATTTATTGGCTTGATATTGCCCATACGAAGGGTGTATTCATCAAGCAGAGGGAGTATCCATCTCCTTTATATAGCCTCAAGCGGAGGCAGTATTCATTGCCTTGATATTGCTCCAAGTAGTGCCAATATTTATTGCCTTGATATTGCCCCATGTGACGGGTGTATTCATCATGCGGTGTGAGTACCCCTCTCCTTAATATAGCTGCAATTAGGGCCATTATTAATTGCCTTGATATTGCAACTTGAGAATGGTTTATTCATTAAGCGGAAGGAGTATCGATATCCTTGGTATAGCCCCAAGCGGAGCGTGTATTCATTGTCTCTATATACCTCCATGCTGATGGTGTATCCATCTCCTTAACATAACCCCTAGAATAACACGTATTCATTCTGTTGATATTGAACCATGAGGAGGATGTATTCATCAAGCGGATGGAGTATCCCTCTCCTTGATATACCCCAATGAGGAGCAAGTATTTTTTTCCTTGAAATTGCCCAATGTGAAGGGCGTATTCATGAAGTGGAGGAAGTATCCATCTCCTTGAGATAGCCCTAAGTAGATTGAGTATTCATTAGCTTGATATTGCCCAAGGTGGAGGCTGTATCCGCCACCTTCATGTAGCCCCCGGTGGAGCGAGTATTAATTTCCTTGATATTACCCCATTCGAGGGTGTATTCATCAAGTGGAGCAAGTATCCATATCCTTGATATAGCCCGATGCGGGGCTTGTATTCATTGCCTTGATATTGCCCCATGTTGGAGGTGTATTCATCAAGCGGATGAATTTTAACCATCTTTGATATAGCCCCATATGAAGGGTATATTTATTTCCATGATATTGCCCCATTCGAAGGGCGTATTCGTCAAGCGGATTTATCCATCTCTTTGATATAGCCCCTAGTAGGGCCAATATTTATTGCCTTGATAATTCCCCATGTAAAGGGTGTATTCATCAAGCGAAGGAAGTACCCATCTCCATGATATAGCCCTAAGCGGAATGAGTATTTATTGGCTTGATATTGCCCCATGTAAAGGGTCTATTCATCAAGAGGGGGGAGTATCCATCTCCTTGATATATCCCCAAGCGGAGCAACTTTTCATTGCCTTGTAATTTCCCCATAAGCAAGGTTTATCCATCAAGCGGACGGAGTATTGATATCCTTGATATAGTCCCAAGCGAAGGTTGTATTCATTACCATTACATAATATCTCCTTAACATAACCCCAAGAATAACACATATTCATTCCCTTGTTATTCCACCTTACGGAGGGTGTTTTCATTAAGCAGATGGAGTATCCCTCTCCTTGATATAGCCCCAAGTGGAGTGAGTATTTATTACATTGAAATTGCCCAATGTGAAGGGTGTATTCATGAAGCAGAGGAGTATCCATCTCCTTGATATAGCCCCAAGTAGAGAGAGTATTTATTGGTTTGATACTGCCTAACAGGGATGGTGTATTCATCAAGCGGATGGAGTATCCCTCACCTTGATGTAACCCCCATTGGCATGAGTATTTATTTCCTTAATATTGCCTTATTTGAGAGTTGTATTCATCTAGCAGAGCAACTATCCATCTCCTTGATATAGTCCCAAGTGGAGTGGGTTTTTATTGCCTTGATACTGCCCCATGTAAAGGGCATATTTGTCAAGGGGAGGGAGTATCCATCTCCCTGAGATAGGCCCAAGCGGAGCGAGTATTCATTACCTTGATATTTTCCAATACGAAGGGTAAATTCATGAAGCGGAGGGAGTATCCATATTCTTGATATAGCCTCAGTCAGAGCAAGTATTCATTGGCTTAATATTGCCCCATGTGAAGGGTGTATTCGTCAAGTAGGTGGGGCATCCATTTCCTTGATATAACCCCAAGAGGAGTGAATATTCATTGTCTTGATTTTGCCCCATGCGAAGGGTGTATTCATCAAGCTAAGGGAGTATCCATCTCCTTGATATAGCCCCAATCGTAGTGAGTAATGATTGCCTTGATATTGCTCAATGCAGAGGGTGTATTAGCAGATGAAGTATCCCTATCCTTGATATAGCCGAAAACAGAGTGAGTATTCATTGCCTTGATATTGCCCCATGCGGGATGAAGTTTCACTCTCCTTGATATAGCCCTAAGTGGAGCGTGTATTTATCTTCTTAATGTTGCCCCATTCGAAGGGTGTATTCATTAAGCGGAGGGAGTATCCATCTCCTTGATATAGCCCCAAGCGTAGCGAGTAATCATTGCTTTGATATTGCTCAATGTAGAGGATGTATTCATTAAGCAGATGGAGTATCCCTCTCCTTGATATAGCCCCAAGCGGAGTGAGTATTCATTGTCTTGTTATCGTGTTGTGTGAATGGTGTATTCATTAAGCGAGGGAGTATATATCTCCTTGATATAGCCCTAAGAGAAGGGAGTATTCATTGCCTTGATATTCTCTTATGTGAAGGGTGTATTCATCAAGCAGAGGAAGTATCTATCTCCATGATATAGCCCCAAGCAGAGGGAGTATTCATTGCCTTGATAGTGCACCATGTGAAGGGTGGTCTATTCATCAAGCGGAGGGAGTATCCATCTCCTTGATATAGCCCCAAGTGAAGGAAATATTCATTGCCTTGATATTTCCCCATGTGAAGGGTGTATTCATCAAGCGAAGGGAGTATCCATCTCTTTGATATAGCCCCAAGCGGAGCAAATATTCATTGCCTTGATATTACACCATGTGATGGGTGTATTCATCAAGTTGAGGGAGTATCCATCTCCTTGATTTATTCCCAACCATAGCAAGTAATCATTTCCTTGATATTGCTCAATGCTGAGAGTGTATTCATCAAGTAGATGGAGTATCCCTCTCCTTGATATAGCCCCAAGCGGAGAGAGTATTCATGCCCTTGATATTGCCCCATGTTGGATGCAGTTTCACTCTCCTTAATATAGCCCCAAGTGGAGTGAGTATTTATCTCCTTGATATTGCCCCATTCGAAGGGTGTATTCATCTAGTAGATGAAATATCCATCTCCTTGATATTGCCTTAAGCAGAGCCTATATTTATTGCCTTGATATTGCTCCATTAGAAGGGTGTATTCATTAAGCGGAGGGAGTACCCATCTCCTTGATATAGCCCCAAGCGTAGCGAGTATTGATTGGATTGATATTGCCCCATGCTAAGGGTATATTCATCTAGTGGAGGGAGTATCCATCTCCATGATATAGCCTCAATTAGAGAAAGTATTTATTGTCTTGATATTGCACCATGCGAAGGGTGTATTCATTAAGAGGATGGAGTATCCATTTCCTTGATATAGCCCTAAGCGGAGTGAATATTCATTGTCTTGATATTACCCCATGCGAAGGGTGTATTCAACAATTTGAGGGAGTATCCATTCCCTTGATATAGAGCCAAGCATAGCGAGTAATCATTGCATTGATATTGCTCAATGTGAAGGGTGTATTCTTGAAGCGAAGGGAGTATCCTTCTCTTTGGTATAGCTCCTTGTAGAGCGAGTATTCATTGGCTTGATATTTCCCAATGCGGAGGGTGTATTCATTGAGTGGTTAGAGTATCCCTCACCTTGATGTATCCAAGTGGAGCAATTTTTTCTTACCTTAAAATTACCTTATTCGTAGGGTGAATTCATGATGCGGTGGGAGTATCCATCTCCTTGATATAGCCCCAAGTGTAACGAATATTCATTGCCTTGATATTGTTCAATGCAGAGGATGTATTCATCAAGTAGATGGAGTATCCCTATCCTTGATATAGCCCGAAGTGGAGGGAGTATTCATTGCCTTGATATTGCCCCATGGGGTGGTGTATTTATCAAGCGGATGAAGTATCACTCTCCTTCATATAGCCCCAAGCAGAGCAAGTATTTATTTCCATAATATTGTGCCATTCGAGGGGTGTATTCATCAAGCAGAGTGAGTGTCCATCTCCTTGATATAGCCCCAAGCGGGGCTAGTATTCATTGCCTTGATATTGCCCCATGCGGGGGTGTATTCATCAAGCGGATGAATTATCACTCTTCTTGATATAGCCGCAAGCAATGGGTGTATTTATTTCCTGATATTACCCTATTTGAAGTGTGTATTCATCAAGCGGAGGGAGTATCCATCTCCTTGATATAACCCCAAGTGAAGGGTGTATTCATCAAGTGGAGTGATATTGGCCCATGTGAAGGGTCTATTCATCAAGCGAAGGGGGTACCCATCTCCTTGATATTGCCACAAGCAAAGGGTGTATTCATGAAGAGGAGGGAATATCCATCTCCTTGATATAGCCCCAAGCGGAGCAAGTTTTCATGGCCTTGTAATTGCCCCATGCAAAGGGTTTGTTCATCAAGCGGAGGGAGTATCCATATCCTTGATATTGCCCTAAGTAAGACAAGTATTCAGTGTCGTTATAAAACTCCATGCTGATGTGTATCCACCTACTTAACATAGCCCCGAGAATAACGCGTATTCATTCCCTTGATATTGCACCTTGCGGAGGTTGTATTCATCAATCGGATGGAGTATCCCTCTTTCCTTGATATAGCCCAATGCGAAGTGTGCATTCATGAAGCAGAGGAAGTATCCATCTCCTTGATATAGTCCCAAGTGGAGCGAGTATTCATTGGCTTGACTGCCCAATGCGGAGGGTGTATTTATCTAGCAGATGTAGTATCACTCACCTTGATGTAACCCGCAGTGGAGTGAGTATTTCTTTTCTTAATATTGCCTCTTTCGAAGGGTGTATTCATCTAGCGGATCAAGTATCCATCTCCTTGATATAGCCCCAAGTAGAGGGTGTATTCATTGCCTTGATATTGCCCCATGCAAAGGGCGTATTCGTCAAGCGGAGGGAGTATCCATCTCCTTGATATAGGCTAAAGCTGAGCGAATATTCATTGCCTTGATATTTCCCCATGCGAAGGGTGAATTAATGGAGTGGAGGGAGTATCCTTATCCTTGATATTGCCTTAAATGGATCAAGTATTTATTGCCTTGATATTGCCCAATGTGAACGGTGTATTCGTCAAGCAGATGGAGTATCCATTTCTTTGATATAGTCCTAAGCGGAGTGAATATTTATTGCCTAGATATTGCTTCATTCAAAGGGTGTATTCGTCAAGTTAAGGGAGTACCCATTTCGTTGATATAGCCCCAAGTGGAGCAAGTAATCATTGCCTTGATATCGCTTAATGCAGAGGGTGTATTCATCAAGCAGATGGAGTATCCTTCTCCATGATATAGCCCCAAGTGGATTGAGTATTTATCTCATTGATATTTCCCCATTCTAAGGGTGTATTCATCAAGCGGAGGGAGTATCCATCTCCTTGATATTGCCCCAGGAAGAGCCAATATTAATTTCTTTGATATTGCCCCACAAGAAGGGTGTATTCATCAAACGGAGGGAGTACCCATCTCCTTGATATAGACTCAAGTAAAATGAGTATTTATTGTCTTGATATTGCCCCATGCGAAGGGTGTATTTATTAACGAGAGGGAGTATCCATCTCCCTGATATAGCTCCCTACGGAGGGAGTGTTCAATTCCTTGATATTGCCCCATGCAAAGGGTGTATTCGTCAAGTTGAAGGAGTATCCATCTCCTTAATATAGCTCCAATCGTAGTGAGTAACCATTACGTTGATATCGCTTAATGTAGAGGGAGTATTCATCAAGTAGATAGAGTATCCCTCTCCTTGATATAGCCCCAAGCGGAGTGAGTATTCATTGCTTTGATATTGCCCCATGCGAAGGGTGAATTCATGAAGCGGAGGGAGTATCCTTATCCTTGATATGGCCTCAAAAGGAGCAATTATTTATTGCCTTGATATTGGCCCATGCGAAGGGTGTATTCGTTAAACGAAGGGAGTATCCATCATCTTGATATAGGCCCAAGCGGAGTGAGTATTCATTGCCTTGATATTGCCCCATGCGAAGGGTCAATTCATGAAGCAGATGGAGTATCCTTATCCTTGATATACCCTCAAAGGAAGCAATTATTTATTGCCTTGATTTTGCCCCATGCGAAGGGTGTATTCGTCAAGTGGACGGAGTATCCGTCTCCTTTATATTGACACTGGCGGAGCGAATATTCATTGCCTTGATATTACCCCATGCGAAGGGTGTATTCATCAAGTTGAGGGAGTATCCTTCTCCTTGATACAGCCCCAAGTGTAGTGAGTAATCATTGGCTTGATATTGTTCAATGCAGAGTGTGTATTCATCAAGCAGATGGAGTATCCCTCTCCTTGGTACAGCCCTATGCGGGGTGAGTATTCATTACCTTGGTAGTGCCCATGCGGGATGAAGTTTCACTCTCCTTGATATAACTCCGAGTGGAGTGAGTATTTATCTCTTTGATGTTGTCTCATTTGAAGGGTGTATTCATCAAGTGGAGGGAGTATCCATCTCCTTGATATTTCCCCAAGTAAAGCCAATATTTATTGCCTTGATATTGTCCCACGAGAAGGGTGTATTCATCAAGCGGAGGGAGCACCCATCTCCTGATATAGCCCTAAGTATAACGAGTATTTATTGGCTTGATATTTCCTCATGAGAAGGGTGTATACATCAAGAGGAGGGAGTATCCATCTCCTTGATATAGCCCCCAACAGAGGGAGTATTCATTGCTTTGATATTGCCTCAAGCAGTGCCAATATTTATTGCCTTGATATTGTCCCATGTGAAGGGTGTATTCATCGTGCGAAGGGAGTACCCATCTCCTTGATAGAGTCTGAAGTGGAGTGAGTATTTATTAGCTTGATATTGCCCCATGTAAAGGGTGTATTCATCAAGAGGAGGGAGTATCCATGTCCTTGATATAGCCTGAAGCGGAGTGACTTTTCATTGCCTTGTAATTACCCTATGCGAAGGGTTTATTCATCAAGCGGAGGGAGTATTGATATCCTTGATATAGCCCCAAGTGAAGCTTGTATTCATTGTCATTATATAGCTCCATGCTAATGGTGTATCCATCTCCTTGACATAGCCCCAAGAATAACGCGTATTCATTCCCTTGATATTGCACCTTGCGGAGGGTGTATTCATCAAGCAGATGGAGTATCCTTCTCCTTGATATATCCCCTAGCGGAGCGAGTATTTATTACCTTGAAATTGCCCAATGCAAACGGTGTATTCATGATGTGGAGGCAGTATCCATCTCCTTGATATAGCCCCAAGTAGAGCGAGTATTCATTGGCTTGATACTGCCCAATGGGGAGGGTGTATTCATAAAGCAGATGGATAATCCCTCAACTTGATGTAACCCACAGTGGAGCGAGACTTTATTTCCTTGATATTGCTTTATTCAGGGGGTGTATTCATCTACTGGAGCAAGTATTCATCTCCTTGATGTAGTCCTAAGCGGTGTGATTATTTATTACCTTGATATTGCCCCATTCGAAGGACATATTCGTGAAGCGGAGGGAGTATCCATTGCCCTGATATAGGCCCAAGCGAAGTGAGTATTCATTGCCTTGATATTGTCCCATGAGAATGGTGAATTCATGAAGTAGAGGGAGTATCTATATCCTTGACATAGCCTCAATCGGAGCAAGTATTTATTGCCTTGATATTGCCCTATGCGTAGGATGTATTTGTCAAGCGGATGGAGTTTCCATTTCCTTGATATAGCCCCAAGTAGAGTGAATATTCTTTGCCATGATATTGCCCTATGCAAAGGGTGTCTTCATTAAGCTAAGTGATTATCCATCTCCTTGATATAACCCAAAGCATAGTGAGTAATCATTGCCTTAATATTGCTCAATCAAGCAGATGGAGTATCCCTCTCCTTGCTATAGCCCCAAGTGGAGCAAGTATTAATTGCATTGATATTGGATTTGTGGGATGAAGTTTCACTCTCCTTGATATAGCCCCAAGTGAACTGAGTATTTATCTCCTTGATGTTGTCCCATCCAAAGGGTGTATTCATCAAGCAGAGGGAGTATCCATCTCTTTGATATAGCCTCAAGCATAGCGAGTAATCATTGCTTTGATATTGCTTAATGCAGAGGATGTATTCATTAAGCAAATGGAGTATCCCTCTCCTTGATATAGCCTTAAGCGGAGCGAGTATTCATTGTCTTGATGTTGCCCCATGCGGGATGAAGTTTCACACTTTTTAATATAGCCCCAAGTGGAGCTAGTATTTATCTCCTTGATATTACCCCATTCGAAGGGTGTATTCATCTAGCGGAGGAAGTAACCTGTTGTGTATCTTAAGGGTATTATATACTCGTACCAGTAGTATATCAAAAGTATGGTGTATCAATAAGGGTTAAATATAAATACCCAAGTATGAGAATACATGAAAGGGTTTGTTTTCCACCTCTATCACTATTCTCTATTTTCCCTATTCTCCTTCTCTCATCTAACCACTTGCAGGTACACTAAATACTAACTCAACTTGGTATCACAGCAACCAAGAAAGAAATCGATGAATAAAGACGACGAAGATGAGCCAGAAGCCCTGCTGATGTCAGTCGTACAGACGCTAACATCAGTAGGCCGTACCATCGTTAGAGGTTGTCGGAGGTCAGGGAATATAGGTTCTGAATCATCTCGATTTATGGGTATTTGTTGTGATTTTTGTGGAATTTTTTGAAGACCCTATAGTGGATTTTTGAAGGGTTCTTTTCAGTAACTCAAGTACCCTTCGTTTTTGAAGATTTATTGATTCTGATCACTAGAAGCAAAGTTGCTTCGATTGGCTAAAATGGAGTGGCTGTTTTTTTTATAGAATGCTATAGAAATAAGTCTCACTTTGATCCGTGGTAGATCGAGAGAGATCTGCTCAGTTCGTTAAATCGTGAAAGAGGATGCTTCACGTCATGCCTTGTATAACTTCAAATGTGGTGATATTTGTTTCGTTTGCTGCAGCTCTAGTTGGGAAAAGTTGAAGTTGGGTTTGGATCTTGCTGCCAGGGACCTTAACTTTTTGTGTCCCCTTATGTCCCCTTGGTATTGTGTAACCAATTGGCTTGCCTACTGCTTCAGTGAGTTATTATTACCTGTTTAACTGTGTTTGTGATCTGTGATTAAGTTATACCATGGCTGAAGAAAGTCAGACATCCAGTTTGAGCAAGACAAATGTAGGTTCATTGAGGGGTGTAGTACATGAATCCCCAAACATGCTGATTACTACCATTAAATTTGATGAGACCAATTACCTTACATGGTCCAAATCAGTCCTTATCCACATTCAAGGAAGAGATAAGGAAGAGTATTTGACAGGAGAAGCCAAAAAGCCCTCTAGTGAAGATCCCAAGTACAGGAAATGGAAGACAGAAAATGTAGTGGTTATGGGCTAGTTACTTGGCTCAATGAGACCATAGATTAGTGACCATTATTTGTTCTTGGAGATGACACATCAGATATGGGATTCTCTAGCCAAGGCCTACTCACAGGTAGGTCACACAACGAAGGTGTTTGATCTCAGGCAGATGATTGCTCAGTTCAAACAAGGAGAGAAACCTTTAGCCATCTATTATTCAGCCCTGAAGAAAATGTGGGAGGAGTTAGGTCACTACACCACTTTTCATCCATCATGTTCACAAGATGCATCAGCTTATCAGAAGCATGTAGAGGAAATCCAGGCATTTAAGTTTCTAGTAGGGTTGAATCCTGATTATGAGTAGATCAGGATGCAAGTTCTTAATATGGGTCATCCTCTAACATTAAATGAGGTATATGCTCATATTCACTATGAGGAAGATCGATGTGGAGTCATGAGTCTAGCCCCTTCCATTAAGAAATCCACACTTGTTTCGAGTTCATCTAGAGGGGGTTGTGGTAACTTTATGGGGTGTGGTCATGGTGGAAGGCTTGCCCACTTGTCTGAGGATCGAGTTTGTCTCAAATGTGAACATTATGGTCATTTTAGACATACTAAAGATCAGTGTTGGGATCTTCATGGATGCCCACTAGATTTAGCTACTCCTTCTGCTCCACGTGGGGGATTTGTTAATGGTAGACGAGGTGGTCATTTCGGTGGATAACGACCTAGTGCTCACTCAGTTGCTTCTACACCCACAGAGTTATCTACCCAGCCACCCCCTGCTCTTTCCGATATTGGAGGTCTATCCAATGATGAGATTACGACATTATGACGTTTTGTTTCCCAACTTGATCACTCTTCCACTCTTCCACTGCTCCAACCTCCTCCTTTGCTCACTCAAGTATAATTGCACATGGTCTATCTGCCACAGTTACTACTCCTCAATGTTCCTGGATCATTGATTCGGGAGCATCCCACCACATGACTGGTATGTCCTCATTGTTTAACTCTTATCACGTTTGTTCTAGAAAAGACAAGGTTTGAATTGCCGATGGTTCATTGTCTTCTATTGCGGGTCAGGTGATATTCTGGCTACATCTGACCTGTGTCTCTCTTCTGTTTTTCATGTTCCAAATTTTTCTTTGAATTTGTTATCCATTGGTCATCTTACTAAAACCCTTAATTGTTCTGTTACATTTTTTCCTTCTTACTGTGTGTTTCAGGAGATGGCGACAAAGAGAACGATTGGTTTGGGGTATGAGAAGGACGGTCTTTACATCTTGGGCTCTTCTTCACAATTAGCTACTTCTGCAATAAAGGGGAAAGATTCTTCAACAACAGATGAGTTATCTCTGTGTCATCGTAGACTTGGTCTTTTGTCATTTCGTGTAATAAGGAAGATGTTTCCTCACATCTCCTTTACTCATTCAAATGATTATTGTGAACCATGCTAGTTGGTTAAGCATTGTAGGTCCAATTACCCCATTAGTATTAATAAAAAGAGTTCAGTTCCGTTCTCTATTGTGCATTCTGATGTATGGGGTTCGGCACTTACTACTTCTTTGTCTGGTTTCAAGTACTTTGCTACTTTTGTAGATGATTGCTCCAGAGCCACTTGGCTTTATTTGCTAAAACATAAAAGTGATGTTAATGTTGCATTCA